>PVKC010000043.1:46115-66355 GCA_004027635.1 Crocidura indochinensis
AATGCACTCTCCAAGCAGGTGAAAGCAGATATTAACAGATGGGAATATATTAAGCTGAGAAGCTTCTGCACCTCAAAGGAAATAGCGCCCAGGATACAAGAGCCTCCCACTGAGTGGGAGAAACTATTCACCCAATACCCATCAGATAAGGGGCTAATCTCCAAAATATACAAGGCACTGACAGAACTTTACAAGAAAAAAAATCTAATCCCATCAAAAAAAATGGGGAGAAGAAATGGACAGAAACTTAGACAAAGAAGAAATACAAATAGCCCAAAGACACATGAAAAAATGCTCCACATCACTAATCATCAGGGAGATGCAAATCAAAACAACTATGAGGTACCACCTCACACCACAGAAAATGGCACACATCACAAAGAACAAGAACAGTGTTGGCGGGGATGTGGAGAGAAAGGAACTCTTATCCACTGCTGGTGGGAATGCCGTGTAGTTCAACCTTTATGGAAAGTGATATGGAGATTCCTCCAGAAATTGGAAATCGAGTTCTCATATGATCCAGCTATACCACTCCTAGGAATATACCCTAGGAACACAAAAATACAATACAAAACCCCCTTCCTTACACCTATATTCATTGCAGCACTATTTACCATACAAGACTCTGGAAACAACTAAGATGCCCTTCAACAGACAAATGGCTAAAGAAACTGTGGTATATATACACAATGGAATATTATGCAGCTGTCAGAAGAGATGAAGTCATGAAATTTTCCTACACATGGATTTACATGGAATCTATCATGAGTCAGAGAGAGAGAGAGAGAGAGAGAGAGAAATACAGAATGGTATCACTCATCTATGAGTTTAAAAAAAATGAAAGACATTCCTGCAATAATAATAATTTTCAGACACAAAGGAGAAAAGAACTGGAAGTTCCAGCTCACCTCAGGAAGCTCACCACAAAGATTGACGAGTTTAGTTAGAGAAATAACTACATTTTGAACTGTCCTAAAAATGAGAACCTATGAGGGAAATGGAGAGCCTGTCTAGAGTACAGGCGGGGGGTGGGTGGCGAGGAAGGAGATTTGGGACAATGGTGATGGGAACGTTGCATTGATGATGGGTGGTGTTCTTTACATGACTGAAACCCAAACACAATCATGTATGTAATCAAGGTGTTTAAATAAAATATATTAATTAAAAAAGATTTTGAGATTAATGATAATGGGGTGAATGAGAATAATACCAAGCAATAGTATAAACAAGGGCCAAGAGGATTGTTCCATGGTAAGAAGCTTACTAGATGGGCCTGGAGGTTAGACCACTAAGGCAATGTCAGTTGTAAACAATCACTCTATACAAGAACTGGGTGCTGAAAGGAGGGAATGTGATGGCTAAAATAATGCTTCAGGAACAATATGCCAACCACAGTGTCTAAAAGGAAAATGAGAGAGAAAAGAGTGCCATAAAAAAGTGAGGGAGGAAAACTGGGGACATTGATTGGTGGTGGCAAGTGTACAATGATGAAGGCATATTGTTGGGATATTGTATGACTGAAATTAATAATAAACACTTTTGTTTAACTGCACATCCCATAGTGATTCAAAAAATAGTAAAAATATGTATGGGTTCGGATTCTGTTTATTAGCTCCCCTCATGGAAAGCTCTGGGCTTCTTTCTCCTTATTTATAGTCTCTTTATTACAATATTCCAAAATAGGATTTTAGAAAAGTTAGGTAGGGAAAGTTAGTTAAGCAGTTCTTATTCAGGATCTTTTAATAATGTTGCAGTCAAGTTGTTATGGATGCAATCTTGAATGCATTGTTTTGACCTGAAAGTTATGCTGAACCTGTTCATACAGTTGTGGACAGTAGTTTAGCTTCTCTCTGTTTTGCAATTTTCTATTAGACTGCTCAAATGACATGGCTTTCCTATCTCAAGAACTCTAGAGTACAAACACAAAGACAGAATAACAATAAAAAAAGCAACCAAGAAGAAAATAAGATTGCTTTTAAGAACTTAATTTGAATAGATATATACCAATCCTGTCACATTATATTAGCTGATTCCAGTATATGCACAAATACAAGACACAAAAGGGATCATGAAGACCATGAAAGATCTTATTAAGTACACAATCCAGCCATAAAAGGAACCTTCTTTTTTTTTTTTTTTTGCATAGTTTAAGCTCACGATTTCCCGAGGAATTTTGTATTAACTAAGTTTGCTCAGGATTAATTTTTTCTACCACAGTTCACTCTTCTGTATCATTATCTTCTCAACTTAAATACAATCTCCTTAAGAGATATGGAACTGGAATGATAGTATAGTGGGAAGAGTGCTTGCCTTGCAGCCAACCAAACTGGGTTTGACCCTGTACTAGAGTGTGCCCATAAAAACAGACAAAACACCCATATAAATTATGTTGTATAACTTTATCATTTTCTTAGGAGAAAATGAAAGTGCCATAATATATGCATAATATATGTATAAGTGAAATACATGATAAAATTTTGATTGGTCTAATTTTCCATTTTATTATGCATTTGACATTAGGATATTCCTATACACTAACATTTATGTAATAAATATATGCATATATAAGAATATAACTACTAATTGAGGAAAACAAATTTCTCTAGAAAAATAGTAGAAAGATGATAATATTTTTCAAAAATTTAATAAAGTATCTTAAGATAGTAGTTCAAGTAAGAAAAACTCTATAATAATATCTTAAGAAGTGATTTGTCTTCTTAGACCTACCAGATAGCAACAATACTGCCCCCTTACATGTCCTGCTAAACTGTGGTGAGTCTTAATCAATTTGTTGGAATTTATGCAAGCATGTTCATTTCCCACATTGCTCTTTTATTCTTCTGATATGAGAATACTCCTACAATTCAATTGTTTATCCCAAGACCTAGCTGCTTGTCTGTTACAAAGATCCATTGGCTATGAAGGAGTCTGTAATAGACAAAATAAAATGATTAAGTTTAAGCATCATCTGCCTAATTACAATACAATTTTCCTATGAAATCAGCATGCACAATTGTTTTTCCTAGCAGCATAATGATGTGAAATAAATACATAATTCTAAAAGCTATATTCCATGGACTCCTTTTAATATCCTATAGAGAAAGTACCAAATGACTGAGCAATCTAGACAATTAGAAAACTTCAATCTATTAAAAATTTTCTACTATTAGCAATTTGAACATGATTTAGCACAAGTTTCTTTATTTCATAGAGAAAAAAGAACTCTCACAAATTTTATTTATATATTTATATTTAGAAATACATACGTCTCTGGGTATACATGAGTTCAACTATTTGCAAATAAACTGCCCCTTTAATCATTCTGTTTGTGCCAACTGGGTTTGTATTTTTTTCTTTTAGTGTTTGATGACTATTCCCTTTAAATAATCAGCCTTTTGTTTTCCGAGTTTAATTGCAGTTCTACACAGATCAAGGAGTGGAAATGATCCAAATCTAAATTTTCTTCATTTTTCTTCTTGCAACAATGTCTAACTACAAATACTGCATAAGTATTTCTTAGGCAAAATTCACAAGTAAAATGAGAATGCAGGGAATGCCCATTGGTAGATTTACCCCCAATAAAAGCTGTTTTGTAAAACTTGGACTTTCTACAGCTGCTGATATTTTGAGTTTCCTAGGAGATTGTAAGCTAGCATCACTTTCTTAAAAACGATGAAAGCTCCCTTTAGTTGGTGTCTATGCCCTGTTGATTCACAAGAATGAATCCTTTGATAGAAAGACTAGACAAGAGTGCCCGTATTAGATGATGGAGCTTAAAGATACTTATGACAGGTTTTATATAGAATGACAACATCCAAACAGTATGACATTGGGTTATAATCCATAATCATTTATAATATAGTTCGCTTTTTACTTAAACAGCTCAGGGAACACAGGGAATAAACAATTCTCGAGAAAGGATACTTATGTCTCTCTATTGCACATTCTATTCCTCATACTTCTATCTCCTGTTTGTCATTTAAAATAAGTTTCAAAAATCCTCTTTCAAGTACATAAAATATTTGAAATTTCAATAACTCAGCCACATAAAAAATCACATATAGATATCTTATTTATTCACATCCCATTTTCCTTCCAAAAATTTTCTGTTCTTTACATACTTGGCAAATGCTAAATGTTCCTGGATTTCTGTTACTTTAATTTTAATTATTTTGGTTCATATCCACAAGCTGTTAGAGGACTGCCAATAATATTATTTATTACTCAATTCAATTTCCTCAACTATACCACTATGTATAAAGTCTCAGACTAAACCCTGAACCACAAAACCTAAACTATCATTTAAGAAGTACATATTGAGATTAATTGAACAGTCACTTTTGATTGATTATATTCAGTTTTTGTATCATCACACCTTTTTACATTGAAGCTGAAGGTAAACAGCTTCAAATAATGCCCCTTAGTTGAAGTATTATATTTGAGTACTAGAACTTTTTAATATTTTCAAAATAAAATAGGGGAATAGTTCATTATATAACTAATGTTGTGATAGTTCTGATAGCTTGGACTTAGGTTATCTATGACCCCAAAGTGTAACATTTTAGCCTATTTTGCTTTTGCTTCAAACCCATTGCAGGTCAGCAGGGGGCTCTCTTATCACTGTTACAGAGACTAAAGATGATGATGCTGTGTCGACAGCTACACAAACAACAATAAAGTGCATAAAATAGTGATACTTGCCACTCTGTGCACTTTACTGGTACAGCCTTTTCAATGCAGGTATAATATATAACACAGACAAACCAATACTAGTATCCACCCAAGACTGAGATAGTGCATATGTTTGGTAAAAACTATGAACAGTAGTCAAAGCTCTGGTTTTGGATAACAGCTGCCTAACTTAAAAAATAAAAGGAGTGACACAATATGAATATTTTTAATTAATTTACATCTTGTTTTTATTAAATTTCCTTGCGAAACTCTGAACTCTTATTTTCCAAGAATTTTACTCTTTTGACTAGTTGAAAAATAAGCAATCCTCAGTGTCTCTTTTTTTTTATAAATGATGACATTAAAATGGATCACATTTTCATCTTAGCATGCGAGTTGTGTCATAAATAACATTCATCTTACTTGTACATTCATGGTGTACTCCTCTAAAAAAGAATTATATTCATGAAATTAAAGAAATCTTTAAAATTGTGCTTATCTAAGAAACAATGGCAAATAACCCTTTGTTTACTAAGCATTCCATATTAATCTATTTAATCCTTACAACACCATTGCATGCTTCTTCATGATTATTCAATTTGGAATATGAGGTATAGGAAAGGTTTAATGACTTTCCATAGTAAAAAATAACTTACATAATGAAACTACCATTAATGCAAGAGCAGTTTGACTTTATTCATCAGTGTAGAACTGATGTCTCTGACATTATGAATGCACCAATATTAATACTGTAGCCTGAACTGCTTGTAAATCCAAATGTGAAATTTTGTATCTAAATAATTACAACCAGAAAATTAAAATTACAAGACAATAAAACACTTTGCTTTGGGGCTGGGCGGTGGCGCTGGAGGTAAGGTGCCTGCCTTTCCTGCGCTTTACTAGGACGGACCGGACCACGGTTTGATCCCCCGGTGTCCCATATGGTCCCCCAAGCAAGGAGCAACTTCTGAGCGCATAGCCAGGAGTAACCCCTGAGAGTCACTGGGTGTGGCCCAAAAACCAAAAAAGAAAAAAAAAACCACTTTGCTTTATAAGTAGTTATGAATGTTATATTTTGTACACATTTCCCATGTCCAATTAATATATTTATATCATAAAAACATATTTGGAAATGTTTATGCATTTAAAGAAAACTACTATATTTTATTTATTATTTACTTGCAAAATTTAAGACAAATACTTCATGAACATAATAGCATTATTTTTATTTATTTCTTGTTTGGAGGCACACCTAGTGGTGCTTGGAGGCTTATTCCTGGATACTATGCTCAGGAACCATCCCTGGAGACAGAAGGGACCATATGAAGTACATAGGATCAAATTCAGGTGAACTATGTACAAGGCAATACCCTATATTCTTTATTAATTTTCCAGCTCCAATAAAAGCATTTAAAAAACAAATATTTTAGACATATATTAAAATAACTATTAAATAATTTGCAGTTTCTGAAAATGTAAATACCATAAGACAATGCATCCTTATAGTGTTTTTACCAACAGGCTATTTAAATTTCATAGCAGTTCTACTGGGGACATGAATTATTAAGTCAATGTCACAGATCACAGTCAATTGAACCTTACGGACTAGCAAAGTTGACCAAGGGATATCTAAAAGAAGTGTGTCCCCAAGAAAAAAAAATATAAATCTATGCACCTAGTCTTACCTAAGAAGGTAAGAACATGGATGAATCATTGTGATAAGCCAGAGGTCAGAGAAAATAAACATGGAGGGGGAAAAATGTCTCAAGTCTCATTTGAGAAATGAAAACAATATGTTTCCTATTGCAAAATACACACTCTCTGGCAAGGTTACATTCTGCTTTATGACAACAAATATAATAAATATTAGGACAATTTAACACAGTCTTCCAGGATTCCCACACTCAACTTAAAAGGTTCCCATCACCATGAATTGTTGGACACCATAGGTTTAGTGCTGAAGACCTTATTTTTTGGATTTGTCATTCAACATTGGCATCCACTAAGCTGCGCCTTATATTGTCTTTAGAAGGGCTATAGTTAACTGTGCTTAATTATTCTGGTAATATTATCTCTATTTCTATGGTAGCTTCCAATATCTGATCCACTTTTGTATTAACATTATAGAAATGCGTGATTGTAATAGAGAACTATTTTTCTTGATCTAATGTGAAACAAATCTGAGTACACTACTACATTATTTAAAGACTTAAAATCGATAATCTTGTAATCAATTGAATATTCTAAGGTATAGTTGATGTTTTCCTATTTATCGTGACACCTATTTCAATAGTTTACCAATTTTATTCCTTTTGTCAGAATAAAATAAAGCTAAGATCATAATATTATCTTAAAAACATGGAATATAGCATATTTCCAATAAATATTCAAGCATACTGTTATAATTTAATAATTATAATATTGTCATAATTTTCTGTAATTATTTATAGATATAAATTTCTTTATATGTATTAAGTGCAATACAATGTACATTTGATGACAATTTATTATTTAAACAATAATTTATAATTGTTATAATGATTTAGCATTATAATAATATGAATACTTATTTAATAAATTAAATACTATTTATAAAAATTAGTTAAGAAAGAAGGACTGAACACTTCTGGTTTATCTAGTTATATATAATAAGTTGAAAATAAATAAATATTTATTATTTTATTAATTGGTATTACCATTTTTAAATGTATACTTAAATCAGAGTATGTACCATTAAAAGAATAACTGAAGATAAAAATAGAGTGATGAAGTTTAACATCTCCTGTAGAATTTAGGTTCAGGGAAACAGTATTTAGGGAGCATGATAAATTCATACCTGGTAAAGCATAATTTGATAAATAATAATAAACATAAATTTAGGCAGGAAAGGTCATACTCAATGAACCAATTACAATACTTTAAAATTCTGTCTACCACAATATGGTCAAATTAAATTTAACAAAGACTAACAACACTTTAATAAAGCTTGAATGATGTTTATCTCTCATTTAATAACCCTGTAATGGTCAGTGATATGAGTTAAGATAAGTAGACATAATTTTAAAGAAAGTAATAACATCACAATGGAAATACTTAGACTTACAATAAACTCATAACAAGTAAAATCTGATAAAAATTTCTTTCAACATAATAAAATATGATTAGCTAAAATGATATAGTATTATATCATATGAAATGTTATAAAAGAATAAGTCCAGATATTGGAAAAATAAAATTACACTGAAAAATGAATGCAACATAATTAAATATGTTCTTAAAATGAAGTACAGACAAGAAAGCAACATTATAATCCACCATAAATTCAAGGAAATATAGATTAACATTACAAATACCTAATATTTATCTTAAAATACTAAAAATAAAGTATAAACAAGTATGTTGTTAGGATGCTTTTAGAAATACACTTACAAATTATTTTACTCTAAAATATTTTTGATAATTATATTTAAATGATAAATTTAATACTAATCTACAACCTAGTATTACAGAAGGGAAAAGTTTCAATTATTATAATAGAATAAAATATTTATATTAAGTCATTGTGTATGAATTCCATTAACAACATACTGTAATTTAAATATTAAGTGTAAATACAAAACTATTTCCTGAATATAATAAATAATATAATATATTTTCATTATTTAGAAAAGAAAATTTAAATTACTTATTAGATAAGAAATTTATTTGGTCATGTGTGAAGAAATCTATACTTTGAAAAGAAAACAATAATAATTTAAATGCATGAGCTATATATAACTTAGATGGCTAATTATTTAGAAAGTAAATAAAATATATCGTGTAGATATGTTTATAATAAAATATAAAGAGTTTGGTGATGAAATTGAACTGTGTTTTAACACTTTTTTAAAAGTCCTATGTGTATTCTAGTAAAAACAGCTCTTTACTTGGCTGATGTAAAGAAAGTGTAATCTGATCCAACTAAAGAGAAATGTCTAGAAGTTAATACTACTCATGGTTTTAACAAAATAATTTAATGATTCAAAGGAATAATGTTTATATATTAATTATGAGAGCTTTAAATATTCCACACAAGCATTTAATTTTCAATACTATTTTATTTTATTTTAAAATGATGAATTAAAATTTATTACATCTCCCTCTAATGGATAAGGAATTATATTGTCACATATACAAATTGCTTCCTTCACAATGAAAAAATAAAAAAAATACGTAAAATTATTGCTAATAATTTATTTTATTTAAATAAATATATCTTACTGATATTATTTTAAATCATTTGGTACAAAATTTTTGATATTGTTTCATTCTTGTTTCATTCTTCTTCAAAGTATCCTTCAAAATTCAGTACTTATTAATAATTAAAAAGTATTAAACATTGTTCAACTAGTTCTATTCCACATACTTAATAATTGTGGCCAACTGTTACCGTATTGAGATGTATTGCAGAAATATGTTCATTTTTGGTTTGGATATAATCCCTTGCAATAGGTCTTGACATTGACAATATGTACGTATGTATATTTATATATACTAATGTTCTCTTTAAAAATAGAATTTTATATCTGCTGATTTTGTATCAAAACAAGCAAGTTGTGAATAAAAATATGTAATATTCCTATCAGAAGCTAATACTGCAGTTCTGAAAGGATTGCAATGTATGTAACCATTTCCCCCTGTCTCTGTGTCTCTCTCTTTCCTTACCTCTCTCTACATATGTACACACACACACACACACACACACACACACACACACACACACACACATCCTCTTCAACCAGGAGAAGATTGTCTCCACTACACACAACAAAATGAACTCAGATCTTTCTAACACCATGCACAAAAGTCAAATAAAAGTGGATTAAACAACTGGATATCAGATCTATATCCATACATTACTTAGAGAAAAGCATGGGCAGAATACTCAATGACACTGTTGCTAAAGGTATCTTCAAAGATGAAACACCACTGACCAAGCAAAGTAGAAACAAAGATAGACAAATGGGACATTAAATTAGGACACTTTTTATATCTCACAGGAGATCATAATCATGATTCAAAGGTCTCTCACTCATCATCTGATGAGGGGTTTATATCAAAGATGTATAAGATATTGTAGAATTTTATGAAAACCTATCAAAATATGGGGAGAAAAAGTGGACAGAGATTCACCAAAGAAAAAACATGAATAGTCCAGAGGCACATGAAAATTTTCAACATCATTAATCATCAGACAAATACAAATCAAAACAACAATAAGGTACCATTTACATCACTGATACTGGAATGCATCAATAAAGAATGAGAAAAATACCAGTGCAGTTTCATTTGCAAAGTGAAAAAGACTCCCATTGGCTACTGGTGAGAATGCCTATTGATCCAGCTTTTCTCGGAAAAATTGTGGATATTCCTTAAAATCTAGTATTTGAGCTTCCATTTAACTCAGAAACTCCACTTCTTGAAATGTACCCTAAGATACCCAAAAATAGAGAAAATGCATCTGCATTTATCTGGCCCTTGAAGCACTATCCACAAAAGCAAAAATCTGGAAACAACACATGAGTGAATAAAGGCTATGGTACATATACTCAATGAAATACTAAGACAACTGCAACTGAGCAGAACTTCTGGAAACTTAATGAAAGACTCTATCCTAGGTTTTGTCCTGAGATCGGTGCAAAAACCAAGACCTCCAACTACAGAAGACTGATTAAAACAACAGGGATGGAACAGAACTTTTTATAAAATGAAAACATAAAGCAAAGAGAAGAGAATAATCTCCAGGCATTTTCTCAGTAGGTAGTTAAGCAATTTTCTCTTTCTTATAAACAGATGTCCTGCATTTCTTTCCTTCTATCATTTTTATATATTGTCTACCACTTCTCATTTATTTAAAAAATATACATCTGTTAATTTCAGATGGTAGTCAATTTTAGTCAAACAACTTTTAATTAGTTTCATTATATGTCAGATACTTTTTAAGCTGATATAAGAAGATAAATGAAAAATTTATAAAAAATCATGTGAAAGTCAATATTTATGTGAACAGTACAAAACGAACAAGCTGTACTTTACAAGCTAATATTGAGCTACATTATAATCTGCTACTATCCATATTCTACTGTTTTTATTTATATGGTGACAGGGTGATTAATACTGTTATTCTCGTAGAAATTGGGACACATGACAAAATTTTACTATATGAATTTATTGAGGTGACATTTATCTATGATATACATGTTGATATGTTTTAGGGATGCGAAATGCCCACACCTTTCTTATTATGAAAGGCTTTAAGTATTCAATTTCAGTGTTCAATTTCATTCCTCCTACCTTTTTAAGCTTCATTCACTAATCAGGTTTTCCATTTGATACTTTCTATTCATATATATATATATATATGTGTGTGTGTGTGTGTGTGTGTGTGTGTGTGTGTGTGTGTATATATATATATATATATAACTGAACATCTGACCATAAGTGATAAACATTGTGTCTTTATCTTCAGACTTATTTAATAAGTATGTCACCCAACATCTCTATCCATTTGGTAGTAAAAGCCAGGACTTCATATTTTCTTAAAAGATTGTGTACAAACAATGTAATACAGATATTGCATTGTGTATCCATACCACAATTTTGTATTATACACTTTTTGTCCCTACAAAATTTTCATACAATTAACACCCAAAATGCATCCAAACAAAATAAACTAGAAAAATAATGCTCTGAGGGGACCTGTTTTTATTTACAGTTTGTTTTGGAGGTCACATTTGATGGTGCTCAGGGCTACTCCTGCTCTAAGCCTCAAGATTAGTCTTGGTGGTGCTCAGGGGATCATAGGTAGAGTCCAATTGGTTGCATGTAAGGAGAGTGCCTTATCGACCATACTAACCCTTTACTCTTAGTCATATCAGTAACACATTGCACTCTCTTTATAAATTTGATATACTTTTAAAAACACAGACATAATTTAAATTGTCTTTATATTTCTCAAGACATGCAAGGTGTTAATACTTGAAAGCGACATTTAAAAATCAACTGCTAATTAATCTATCTATCTATATATAGAGATAGCTAATGATCAAATTCATTTTTAATTTTAATTGTGGATATCAATATGCTAAGAAGTTGAAAACTTTTAAATTTCAATAATTAATCCTTTAATATGCACTGATATTTTCATAATTCACTGATTATAATTAATGTCGCTGAGGGAATTTTGCCCATTAGAAGTGTTAAATGAAATTTTCTTAATTCAATATTTTTAACTTGGCCTCTGAGAATTGTCTGTAAACAACTCCCACTATATAAATTCATAAGCTTTAAAATAATGTTATAGCCCAATATCCTTTCTAGAAATTATCTGGTAATATACCCCCATTGTAACAGTCAAAACATTATTATTGGGAACAAATTTTTATTTTCAATACTATTATAAATTTTATTTTACTTTTCTTTTTCTGTTTTTTGGGTCACACCGGTGACACTCAGGGATCATTCTTGGCTATGCGTTCAGAAATCACTCCTGGTTTGGGAGACTATTCGGGATGGAACCAAGGTCTGTCCTTGGTGAGCTGCAAGAAAGGCAAATGCCCTAGCCCTGTGCTATTGCTCCAATTATGGGGATTTTTATAAATAAAACTTTTCTTTAAGGGATTTGGGTTTGGGGATATCACTTGGTACTACTTGGGAGGTTATTTTAAAGTTTCTCAGGACTAAGCTTGGAGCACCATAAATGTAAGGGACTGAACCTTCTTCACAATAGAAGGGGTGCAATATTGTAGGGAAAGAGAATAAACCAAATAATTAATATGGTGATTATTAGAGTTTGTTTTCTTCTTATTCATACTGTACATCTACTTCTAAACACTGTTTAAATTTAACTTTAAGTCAAGTAATTATTCCTATAGCTTGATCATAGACATTATCAATAAGCTGAATGCTCTGTATCCTTTTATTTTGGATATCTTTCAAACTTATAAAATTAAAAAAATAAAATTAATAATGTCAAGTCATTGATATATTATTACCTGCTACATTATTTTTGTAATTTTAATTTGTAATCAATAATTAATTGATGTTTATATTTCATATTAAATATTTTGTTTAAAAACTTAATGGAATTTAATAAGATGAACCAAGACAGGGTCAGAATCTGATAACACAATAGGTAGGGAATTTGTTTGCCTTTGGCTTATCTGGATTCAATCCTTTGAATCCTGTAAGTTTCTTATCAGTAGTGACCTGAACAGAAGTAGAACAACGCCTGAGCACCACCAAATACATGCCTCCCCAAAAGAATTTATAACAGGGTAGATAGAAAATAAAATTTTCTATCAGAAGCTAATTGAACTGTAACACTTGAATAAATTTAAAACAAATCAATACATATCTGCATGTATGTTATAAATATAAACACTAGACACATGGCATAGGTGACAAATGATTCAAATTCTATTTTGGATCTCTCAAGTTACACTTCACTTTTCATGTATGGGGTTACCTGGATGTGCTCACAGTTCACTCCTAGCTATGTGCCCAGGGTGACTCCTGGGTTTATTCAGTGGGATCATATTTGAATGAGGGTCATGGCTAGGCAGGCTGTATACAAGGAAAGAACACTTATTCATTGTACTATCTCTCTGTCCCTGTCCTCAACTATTTTCTGTACTTAAAAACACAATGTGTGGTATGTTAATTAGAACTCTGTAAAGTTATTTAAAATTAGGAATAAATTGAGGCCAGAGAGATAGCATGGATGTAGGGCATTTGCCTTGCATGCAGAAGGACGGTAGTTCCAATCCCGGCATCCTATATGATTCTCAGAGTCTGCCAAGAGCAATTTCTGATCTCTGAGCACAGAGCCAGTAGTAAACTCTGAGTACTGCCGGGTGTGGTCCCCAAAATAGAAAATAGGAATAAATACATATTAGAGAGATAATACAAAAGGCAAAGCATTTGCTTTGCATGTAGCTGACCTATGTCCGATCCTTGGCACCACAAATGCACCCCTGAGCCCGCCAGGAATGAACCCCGAGTGCAGAGCCCTGAGCCCTTATCACAAACATGTGTTTTCCTCAAACCAAAAAAAATTTAAACAAATAAATTGGGAACATTTCTTCCAATTCAATATTCATTTACTCTAATTCTGATCAGTAATCTTAGAAAAACTATCCATATATGTGCTTTCCATTAACCTCAAAAAGGTGAATAAAATGAGACACTGTTACTTATAAAACAAAAATTGATACATATACAGATGGATACAGCAATAAATGTAAAGTAAAATTAATTAAATTACTTGATTAAAAACTATCTTCGTCATATACTTTGGTTAACCAACTAACCCTTACCTAGAGACTTGCTGACCAAAATCTATTTCATTAGAAAGAGAGCATCAGTAATGCTCACAATTTGTTCAATAGAAGTCAGATTAAGAAGTCATTAATTGAAGATACGACATATTACTGTATTCATTCACTATTTTATAGTCTTTTGTTATTTTTAATGTTTATTGAAGCCCACATGATTAATAAGCTTTGTTTTAGGAATTAAAGTCAATTACCTAATTATTGAAAAGTAAATAAATGATTTCTTGCTTCCAAGATGCTCCTGTGTACTCATTCAGAGACTACTATGGAAAGAAATAACTTTAAAAGTGAGATCTTAGAAGCACTATTTCTTAAAATTAAGATTTAAGTATAGAAATAAATTTTACTTGCCATGCCAACATATTTCATACAGAATATTTTATTTCAGTGTCAGATAATTATGAGTCTAAGTAGTGCACTTGAGAAAAGCACATGCAGTTTCAAATCTCTTGCTTAGAATAACTTAATTTTTGGAATCACATTTATTATTCTCATTGAAATATAAAATGCTGTAAGTAGCAGTTATATAAATTTTTGCAGAACCATTCAGATGTTAGAAAAATATAGCATGTCTAACGATGGCTATATATTTTCATTATAATGTGTGATATTTTCCAACAGGACTTTAAGATTTATTCTAGTTTGATCAAATAAGGTAATACTTTAAAAGAGTCTTGATATTTAAAGGTTAATATTCAATTTATAAATATAATTTTCAGAAAACTTTCAGTCTTCCTAAATGAAAATGATTTATTAGCAGTTCATCTGAAAGTAAGCTGGAATAAGTGTAAAATTATCAGAGGTGCTGAATAAATCATCTATAAAATTATGATAAATCTCAAAGCAAAAATATCAATAAGTTTAAAATTATAAGTTTTGAAAATTTGCATTTACAGTAGTTTGGGTGGAGCACATCAAGTGTTAGGGTGTACTCCTGACCTTGCACTCAGGGATTGCTTCTTTTTGGGGCTGGGAATCATATGGGATGTTGGGGATCAAACCACATTTGTCATGAGCAAGGCAAACATACTATTCACTGTACCATTTTGCCAGTACCTCAACTTATAAGTTTTATAAAACCATCATTCATATAATAAAATCACTTCTACTTGGTGCTGGTATTAAACAAACCCTAAATCCTTATTAGCTTGTTTGGGGCCACAAAAGGAGGTGCCTGGGAGTTGTACATACTTGCAGAAATATTAGGAAATCGTGAGGCTAATACATGGAACCTGGTACTCCTACATTCAAGGTGTGCAATTGAACCTTTTGAACTATCTCCTTGTTCTTTGCAATTTTTAATCAAAGACATAATATGACAATGCAGTCACACTCATAGAGTCTATTGTGTATGTTCCATGAACTATTTTCAGGCTGGATATACAGTATGAAAAAACTAGTATTTGAGTGTTGAGAGACAGCCAATAAACAAATAAAACAACTGACAAAAGCCAAATAGTAAGGAATGTTAGAGAGAAAACACAGAACAGAAGTAGACATGAGAGTGATATAGGGAGCAATTGATTTTCAGCGTTCATCAGAGAACTCACTGTAAAAGTGACATTTGAGAAGGCGACAGAGCATTTGAAGGACAGGCCCTTCACATATATAAGAGAGAAAACGAAGAGTGTTTTTCTAGGCAGCTGAAGAAATAACAGGCTAGCCAGTTTAAAGACATAAAATTAAAGATAAGAAATAAATGACAAATTTTCAAAGGCTTGCAAGATGTTTGCATTGATGTTTTTTTTTTGGTTTTTCCCTTTCTACAATATCTTTTAGAATTTGTACCCTAGGAAGAAATAAGTAGGATAGGCATTTTAAAACATATTTATAGATGAATGCACTTAAGATCTACACATGTTAAATCAACAAGAGAAAACAGTATCATATAGTAACATTCAAATACAGTGAACTGACTTTCAGAAACACATAGTTAGACAACTTATATGCTTTGTGTGTAAAGCAGTTAGAAATCCCACGGGAATATGCAATGGAAAATGGGGAGTGGCAGGGCAGCAATAATAACTAAACAATTTATATATTGAAAAGAAGAAGAAAAAGCAAAGCACAATTGCATTAGATGTCACAGGTATCCAGCTCAAATCGAAGTTTCAGACAAATGCATTCTGGCGTAGACATTTTGTTTCTGATAGAAATAGATGTTCAGAGAAATATTCAGCCTTGCTGCATCAATAGCTGCAGTAAGAGATTATCAGGAAACTAACAGGGAAAAAGTGGCATTTTTAATCTGCTTCTTATTGTGAGTTTGAGTTCCACTAATAGCCAGCAGATGGGATAGATACATTAGGGAAAGTAAAACGCATAGAAGTTTTCTGGCCAAAAAAAGCAATTATTCTCTAAATTGTAGCATAACCTTAAAAATGGCAAAAATTTGTTAGACAATGGTTTCCAGAAAACAAATTTTAGGAGGAGCTTCAAGCCAGACAGGGCAGTGCTCAAGGCTTACTCTTTGTTCAATGCTCAGGGATCACACCCAGTAGTGCTCAGGGGACCTATATGCAGTGCCAAAGATCAAAACAGAGTCTGCAGCGTGTAACGAAAGCACTTGACCATACTCTTTCCGGTATTCAAAAATTATTTAAAGGGTGGATTTTTTTTGTTTGATTTTTGGGGCCACACCCGTTTGACGCTCAGGGGCTCAGGGGTTTCTTCTGGCTAAGGGCTCAGAAATTGCCCCTGGCTTGGGGGGACCATATGTGATGCAGGGAGATCGAACCACAGTCCTTTCTTGGCTAGCGCTTGCAAGGCAGACACCTTACCTCTAGCACCACCTCGCCATCCCCAAGGGTAGATTATTTTTAACAGAATGGGTTTCTATGTAATCTGTAAAAGTAGTATTTATATACAGTATATATATAATAAAGTACAAGTTTTTTCAAATCAATATTTAATTTATTGCAAACATAATTTATCTAGGTCTATAATCTTTGTGTTGAATATACCAGAGAATTAATTTTTTAAAGATAAAAATGGACCATTATTATAGGAGGCAGTCACCAACAGTAAACCTAAGAACCCTGAAATAAGACTTTATCAATATATGAATATTCTCAACAAATACTGTTCTCAGTATTAAATACTCTGTCAAAATCAACAAAAGTTCAAAGATCTAATGTATAATATAGTTTACAATGCCAAAATAAACATTTCAAAGATTTTGCAAGTAAATCTTAATTATTCTCACCTCCAAAATAAAAAAAAATCAATCATGTGACATGTACAATGTATTTGGTATGGCAACAATATTGCAATACAGAAATGTCTTAATCATTGAAGATCTTAAATTTAGCTATTATATTGTAAACATTTAGAACTAATAACAAAGAGAAATATATCCATAAATTGAAGTTCTGGGATTTAAACCATGGAAAACTTATTTGTATGGAACATGATTAAACACTTAACCTTTTATATGTGGTTTAGAGTTTTCCTTTAATATGAAATTTACAATTTTATAACAATTGTAATAATAACAATTGTGACACTGTTTCAATTTAATTCTCAAAATATGAAATATACTAACATGTTTTTTGGGGGAGAGTTTCAAATATAACGCTAATGGAGCCTTGGGGTGGGGCAGGAGATTGGGTCCACTGGGTATGACAGCTCACTTGTATTGTGGCCCTGCTAGAGAATGGGCCACACTTTTAGTGCTTACGGTGGGAGTCTCCAGTTTAAATCATCCTGGTGGCCTCTAAGGCTATACCCAGTGGTGTGGAGTTTTTAGAGTCAGAGTTTGTAATCAGATCCTGGAACATACAAAGCCATGAGCTCTCTTCCCAATTCCCTTGACACATATTTCTGTTGACCTGTATCTGCCACAACTTAAATTACAGATAGTTTAAATACATCCTCCGCAGTTCATTTTATATGATATAGTATCTTAAATAATTCAATAGAAGCCATCATTTTGGCATAACTTCATTAGCTATTATTCTACTTTTTCAGTATATAAATTTTTATTGACTCCCAATTGTATTAAAAAGGATGTAAGTTGTTTTTTTTTTTTTTTGGTTTTTGGGCCACACCCGGTGACTCTCAGGGGTTACTCCTGGCTATCCTCTCAGAAGTCGCTCCTGGCAGGCACGGGGGACCATATGGGGAACCAGGGGCTCGAACCGTGGTCCGTTCTAGGTTAGCACAGGCACCTTACCTCCAGTGCCACCGCCCGGCCCCAGGATGTAAGTTTTAAACAGAAATGACTTGGGCACTGCAATGTCTTAGTATGTGTATTGTTAATATCGATCATATACAGCTATTTAAAAAATTTAATTCCACACACAAAATAAAGATGATTTTATAATTGTTTGCTATACAATAATACCCATGCTATAATAAAATTTAAGTCCCATATAACTTTATAAAATTTCAACACACATAATGAAAATCAAAAAATATATGCATTTATATATAAATTTACAAAGATGACCTGAAATAAAATAAGACAGGGAATGTGAGAAGATTGTATTGACAGTAAGACTGAGTCCCAGAATTTTGATCTCAGATATGCCGTGTCATTATCTTCTGGAAAATTAAACATTTTTATTAGTTATCTACTTAGTTTTTATTTTTCTTTTCTAAAAGCCCAATGTTTTTTTTTTAATTTATTGTATTATTTATTTTTATTTTTATTTTTTTTACATTGCTGAGAAAATTTAACTTGAATGTTGATGTTTCATTTGACATTATTTGGGAAACATTTTCTATTGTAGCAGTCAATAATTGTACGATCATAAAGAAACTCAAACTAAGAGTGTTGTATCTGGAATAAAGATATGAAATATTTCTTTCCAAATTAAAGTAAGTCTATATTACCCCAAACACTCTATAGTATAGTTTACCCAAAGTCTCTCCAGGAAGCAGATGGTACACTCAGATTAAGATAATGTCTTGTTTACAAAAAAACTAATTGTGAAGTTGTGTGTGAAGTGAAGGGAAGCCTAAGGGACGAAGTGGCACAACAGGGTGTGGAAAGTATAAAGGAAACAAATGTGTGGACCAAGTTCACTTTAAGAAAACAGTAGTACCAGTAGGTAAGAAATGGATAGCAGGGCATATGTTCAAGGATAATAAATATTAATGGTTTTCTGTCATTTGAAGAAACTCTTCATTAGCTGATTCAAAATAACTAAAATACAAGTCAGTTTCTGAGACTAAGGAGGCAGAAGGGAGGTTGAAAATAAAAAACATAAAAGCAACAGACTATAAATTTTTTGAACTATTTTCTAATAAAAATCAAAACTAGTAGTGAATTACAGAGGAGGAATATTATACATAGTTTACATCTTAGCTCTTTATGTTGTTATATTCTTGTCACTTTGGACTGGACATGCCTCAATATTGAGATATCTATAAGATGTCTATATCTCAAATTAAAATTTGACATTATAGAAAGGACAAACCATTGTTTAAAATAAAAATTAATAAAAACAATGTGCAAAATAAATTTAATTTGAAAAATTCAGAAGATATAAGCAGAGTGAATAAAAATTTAAAGACTAAGAATAAAAATAAAATCATATATACATGCATTGTAACTTAGAAATTCATGAAATATAAAGGTATCATTTTAAAACAAATAAAATTTTTTTCACATTTTCTTCTATATAAATGTAGTTGGAGTCCATATGGTACAGTATTATAATGTTTAATAAATTCAACAGGTCTTTTATGAGATAAGAAAAATCTTCATAACAGAGTATTCTTTGTTTTAGGACCTATAATAGTACAAGAGGAATTAACTTAAATAATGCCAAAATATTATGAATGATCATATATATTAGAGGGTATTATTAATAATTTATGTTGCCCGGGAGATAGCATGGAGGTAAGGCGTTTGCCTTTCATGCATAAAGGTCATCGGTTCGAATCCCGGTGCCCCATATGGTCCCCCGTGCCTGCCAGGAGCAATTTCTGAGCATGGAGCCAGGAGTAACCCCTGAGCACTGCCAGGTGTGACCCAAAAAGCAAAAAAAAAATAATTTATGTTAATTCATACTTATAAAATTATAGACTTAGGAAGTCCAAGATGTATTTTACCAGCACTTTCAGTTATGTTTCCAGAAATAGGAAACAAATTAAATATATTTTAAGCACAAAGAACAAAACAGGAATGAAAATAGAAATCATAAGGGATGGGGCCAGAGAGATAGCATGGAGGTAAGGCATTTGCCT
>PVKC010000043.1:66455-109576 GCA_004027635.1 Crocidura indochinensis
AAGAAAGAAAGAAAGAAAGAAAGAAAGAAAGAAAGAAAGAAAGAAAGAAAGAAAGAAAGAAAAAGAAAGAAAAAGAAAGAAAACCATAAGGGCCAAAAGCATGCATGGTACAGTGATGGTACAGTGTACATGGGAACAGTGGGTAGGGCACTTACCTTGCTTGTGGCATTTCTAGATTTGATTCTTAGAACTCCATTTGGTCTCCTGTGCCTGCCAGGAGTTTTTCATGAGCACAGAGAGGAGAAATATCTGAAAACTACCAGGGATAAGGGGACTACAAGTGATACTGGGGATTGTAATAAGGTTAGCCACATGAAAGGCAAACACCCTCCCCACTATGCTATCACTCTGGCCCTCTCTCCATTGTTCATAATGAAATCATAATCTAGAAATGTTTAGGAATTTTATTTAGGTCATAGTCCTTACACCCCAAAGAAAATGACTTTAAATATCATATTCTGACCACTACACAACATAATACCTACTTTTTAAATACAATCACAACATATAATGGAAAGAAATCAACAATCACAACATATAATGGAAAGAAATCAACACCAATATTTAAGAAAAGCCTTCACTGGCCATATATTCTTAACACAAAGTACCCTGAAAAACAGATTTTAACTTCAATGCTATAACTGTCTCTGGTTAGATCAAAGAGGAAGATTGAAAAAGGAGTTAATCACTGAGTGGCATATGGCAATTTGTTCAATTTTCTATGGGAAAAATGGTCAGTTTGAGCAGAATTATGTGGCTTTTTAATAGGCATGAGAAACAAATAAGAACTTGTACAGTTTCCCATATACATATAGTAATTTGACAGGACTCTAATAACTGTATTTTGCATATATCTATAGTATTGAGCACCAGAGACCTTTATTTCAGAATCAATACTTTTCAGAAAGCAAAGAAATTAAATCAGAGTAGACTGACCTAGTTTTGAAAGAAATGATAGTTGGCAAAGAACAAAGACAGGAAATGGCATGTCTTAATTTTAACTGACAGTGCTGTAAAGATCTTTAAAAAAGAAATTCAGACAATGCAAAATGTATACAAAAGAAAAAATTTAAAAAATAAGTGGCTATAATTTCCTAACATCTTTTGCAAGTTTATGCCTGCAATAATTACTTAGCAAAGAATTCAAAGAGATCAGAACAGAAACTAAAGGCATCCTTTATTAGAGAATTTTTTTAGTAAATTATAAGGTCTAAGTTTCATTATGTGCAGCATTAAATGCACAATCAGCTTTCAAATATTCCATGAAAGCACTATAAAAGAACTCTTCAATTCATTTTTCTTATAATACAAAGTGTACTTTTCTCCAACTTAGTTTGAAAATGCTGATCTTCATGAGCATCTTCTTAAACTGTATCATCTTCAACAAAGTCATTTAAAAATATTTTTTAAATTTTATTCAGTGAAAGTTTTTACTTGATGTATCTTTTTTTTTTATTTAGAGGGTTCCAAACAGAGCTGAGGGTGCTGAGAGAACGCAGGTTATAAAGAGGGAGAATACTAGAGGACAATGGATCCCAGATTATAGTGAGAAAAAAAAAGGACAGGAAGGAAATAAATCAAGAGAAGAAATAAGAAAAGACAGGTGAGAAACAGAGGTCAGAATTCAAGGACCTTGCTGACAATGGTGAAATCGAAGGGTGGTTGAGCTAAACCTCAGATCCAAACCACAACAACCAGAGTTTAAAATGTGCCTATCAGGGAGAAAGTTCTGGACTTTGAGATAACTTGGGGAAACTGGCAGAGGGAAGTTGACTCTGGTGTTAGAATTAGTTCTAGAACACTGTATGTCAGAAACTCAACTATGAATAATTTTACAATAATGGTGCCTTAAAAATATTTAAAACAAAGTCAGAGGGAAAATGAACACTTCAAATCTACTAATGCATATTTTAATTATAAAAATGCAGTTATACTTGGGGCCGGAGAGACAGCGTAGAGGTAAAGTGTTTGCCTTGCATGCATGTCAGTGGTTAGAATCCTGGCATCCCATATGGTCCCCTGATCCTGCCAGGAGCGATTTCTGAATGTAGAACAGGAAGTAACCCCTGAGCATTGTTGGGTGTGACCTCCCAAAAAATACAGTTATGCTCATCTAAAACTAGATGTGCAAAGAAATATCATGGGCCCCCAACAGAAAGCTAGCCATCCTTGGAGGAAAAGAGGACACTGCCTCATCCATCACCTCTCTACAATTCCCTTCAGGGACAACAATCTGACCAAACTTCAGGTACACTGGTACTTAGGTTGACATCAACAGGACTTTTGAAGCATGTGGGGCACTCATATCCATATCTTCCTTTTTTCAGAAATCCTGGAAGCTAAGAACATGCCCCTAAAATAACAGTAATATTGACAAATGCTTTGAATTTCTGGACAGCTTTCTTTGTTTGATGATGTCACCCCTAGAGGAACACATCAATTAAATACAATTGACAGCTAACAAGAGCTAACTAAACATTTGGTATTGTATTAATGACTTAATTGGATATATAATAATTTTCACAAATGTCCTTGCTACTGTACTTTATTCTTTATACTGTCTTTATAGTCTTCTTTTTAATTTTCTTTCTATATTTTAATAAGATTTCTCTCATTTATTGGAAACAAGTGTATTGTGGACAACTATGTAATTATGTGATGCAATTTCTTTAAATAAAGTAAAAATAATAAAATCCACTTTCCTGTCCATAATATACAGTATTTTAATTTATAATAAATAAATACAAATATATTGATATTAATTTAATAATATGTGTACATACACATACCCTCAAAGCATACTTTCTGATACTTCTTAGCAGAAAATATTACATGGAGCCACTATTTAATATTATTATTGATGAAGGTTCTCATAGATGAATTAATTCTCAACATTATTATCAATAAAGGTTGTTTATAAAAACTAAAATCCATGAATTCAAAAAATTTTAGTTTACACATAGGAAAGTGAAACATTTTAAAGATGATTCAAACCCAAATTGCTAAATAATTGAATCTATTTTTTTTTTTTTTTTTGGTTTTTAGTACTGGCAGAGCACAGAAGTCGCTCCTGACAGGTTTGGAGGACCATATGGGATGCCGGGATTTGAATCATTGTCCTTCTGCACGGAAGGCAAATGCCTTGCTATCTCTCTGGTCCCTGAATTTATTTTTGAGCTTTGCTACCGAAGACCACATAGAACCTTTCATGAGTTCTATGGTATGTCCTTCATTTAGAGAATCAAATATAATATTTGTTTATATTTATTTCTGCAAACTTCATACAATTTATATTTACCTCATACAAATTACATTTACTTTTATAAAATCACATCTGACATTGAAGCAATGTACATAGACTTGGCTTTTTTATGATAGATGCATGTCATGAATTCAATATCACTATATAATCAGATATATGCACACACATACACAAAGTAGTAGTGAAAAAGGTCAGAGAATGCATGAGTGTGATTATAGAACAAGGTGCTTTAAAACCTATAACTAATCATTAAGGCAAGTACATGAAAGTAATGAAATCAATCTGAGCATAGCATAATGTATCACTTGAGTCTATTCAAGAGAAAACATTTCCAATATATAGACAGAGATAGGAAATTTTAAAAAAAGTAAAATTAATTTGGCTTTCTTCTTGAAACCTATTGTTCTTCTATTATGAAGATTATAGGATTAACCACTTATTGTTCTTTGACTTGTATAGTGAATAACAAGAAATTTATTGAACTAAATATTTTGCTTTTTAGATTATATTTGAAAATAGTGTTGAAGTATATTGAAATACTTCTCTAAATATTCCTTTTAGATAGATAACTGACATCAGGTATTAGAAATTGTTTATAGAAAAGAAGTCATCATGCTTTGTTTAAGTCAAGAAAGGCAGCATTCTCTTTACTATGAAGGAGGAAAAGAAACACCTGTTCTTTTTTTTCAGTTATGATTTTGAGTAGCTTTGGGAAAAGATGATGTTTACAGCAACATATGTTGAACCTAAGTAAACTTCTGTGCCAAAGATAAATAAGTCAACAAACATAATTTATATCATAACTCGTGGAATGATATGAAAAGTTTACAATAAAAGATTCATTGATGGTATTGTAATAAATCTTCTAAAAATTAGGATATAAATATTGAAACTATTCCAAGTTAAACTATTACACACAGACAAACTGCAAAAAAAAGTGGCTTCTGTCCATAATTGATAGTTAAATATGTCCTAGTGAACATATTGAACTTCTGTCTTACTGAAATAAAATTTGTAGAGTACAATTTAAAGTTAATTTGGTTGATCTCATATTCCTTTTGAAATTCCAGTATTTTGTGATTAATTCTAAATAACATTTGTAGATGTACATATGACAGCACTAATGTTTTATGAACTATAGGTTTAAATTGATCATGAAAATAATGAAGTATGTGAAATATATGTTTGAAAATATGAAAAGCTAATACTTTACATATGTAAACAAATATTTCACATGATGTAATGTTGTAAACTTTAAGAATTTTGAGAGACCCATTTCCAATTTAGTGCTATTAAATAGATGCACATAAAATTGTTTATTAGTTCATAGGATTACAAAGTTAATAAAAAGTGAGGCTAAGAATGTAGCTCGAGAGCCCGGAGAGATAGCACAGTGGTGTTTGCCTTGCAAGCAGTCGATCCAGGACCTAGGGGGTTGGTTCGAATCTTGGTGCCCCATATGGTATCCTGTGCCTGCCAGGAGGAGCTATTTCTGAGCAGATAGCCAGGAGTAACTCCTGAGCACTGCCGGGTGTGGCCCAAAAACAACAAAAAAAAAAGAATGTAGCTCGAGATAGACCTGCCTTTATATCATGTGGAAGACCTAAATTTGATTCTTAGCACTGCCAAAATAAATTGAAGTCACGATAAAAATTACAGGAACTCATTATTATTTTTGAAGAAACTAAATATTTAATCATATTTGGTCATGAAGTTTTTTTCTGAGTTTCACTATCTTTATGATGCAAAACAAACTGCTCTATTCATTTATTTAGCTCAGTCTTAAAGCAGGATACAGTGTGATAATTATTTAATTACAAAAACCCTATAGATAATTATCAAATATATTTATGCAAGCTATCACAGATACTCAAAATATTTGGGAAGACTGACTTTAAACCATAATGAAATACATTAGACCTATTTTTCCCTTCTCAAGTCCTCCATTTTTTACTAATTTAATACTATTATTGGTCAATATTTCTAAGATACTTAGACTTTCATCATTTTATAGGACACCTGAAATGTCTGAAATCAAATGAGAATTTTCAATGCCATATAAAATGACAGTAAAAAGACTATAGAGGAGAAAGTAAAATTTTAAAAAATGGATGGGAAATAAAGGGAAAGGAAGGAAAGAAATGGAGAAATAATGCAAAAGAAGGAGAAATAGAGAGTTGACATTGAAATATTATTGAAATATACATAAAAGAGGGAAATAAAGCTATTTTGGAAAAATGTTATGCTATCTATATAAATTCTGGGTAGCAAATTCTTAAAATGCTTGATTATTGAAGTGACACATAGTGTGCAGTTGATATAAACATATTATTTCTATCTTGCACTAAAATAGTTAAAATATTCATGCTAAATTAAAATTAAGTCTTTGACATGATGACATGAAGAGGAATCAATATCAGTAGATGCCTTTATACTATTATATTGTCTCCTGGAAATTTATAGAGGAAATATACATGAAAGTCAATTCTTCTCCTAGAAAGTTAATTTTTAACCACAAAAGTAAATTTTATGTATTATATATTGTTTCAAAAAAGTATATCTTTAAAACAATAAAGTAAACATACTTTATTTATACCTAACACAACTATTCCTCACCATCTATTCCAATATATACAAATCTAATTCTTTAATATGAACAAATTGTCACATTACAGTCCATATCCCTATGACTTTAAAAAAATATCTAAATTTTTCACACATGCTGATTATGTAGAATGATTTAGGGCCAGAGAACTTGGACATGGTTAAGGGTTTAACTATGTTTGATTCTTTCTTTGCCTCCAGCCAACTCCAGTTCAAATGCCTGGGACTATATATGAATCCCTAAAGAATCTGAGTTGTCACTCTTGAGCAAAGAAACCTGATGTACCCTGAACACTGCTGATTATGCTCTAATTTATACTCATGAAAGAAATATAATTATTCTACAAATGCATACTTTTCAAATAAATGATTGTCTTTTATTGACTGATTGATAAAATTATCGATAACATATGAACATTTACTAATGCATTTCCATCACATTACCAATGTGACAGATAATTACATTTCATTAATGTGAATAAGATATTTTTGTTATATGTGTACAAAATGATGTACCAGTGCCTGCGAGTGGGCATTAAGAAAGCACTGTGATATGATAATGTAAATTAATAGTTTACATCTAATTTTACTAGAAATATAACTGAGCATTTGACTTTTTAAAATTTACTATTCACTTTTAAAAAACAGTAAATATTGCAGTTGAAATAGTATTCTTCCTCTTATGAAATTTTAGAATTTATTTCATCTGTAATGAAGCTGTACATTGCTGTATACTGCATATTATTTTAATATTTTAATCATTTGAACTTATAAAATTTACTGCTTCATATAATTTATATATAGAGATGCTTCTTCATAATTCAAATTTAGGTATGCATAATTCTATTAAACTAGAGGCATACGTTTCTATAGATTTAGAATATCAAGGTAACATAGGACAAAATGATAACCATAAGTGACCGGGTATCTATTAGGTATGTCACAGTAATGTTAATGATTTTTCAGTTTGCTAAGATAAAATTTTCCTTCAATAACAATAATTTGAGATTTCTATAGAAACATGAAGACCTCTGGCAAAGCTTGTGAGTACATATAAAGCACAAAAATTTACATTATTACCTTATAATTGCTATTACTTGTTCTTATGAGTATACTTATAACACTCTTACAGTTAAAATAATTCTGAACACTTTTGTTAGTGTCACTTTGTGTGTGAGGTTTATATGTACACATGTATATCCAGTAAAATTTTATTTTCGTATTATATTTCCAATTTTAAAAGACACGTTATTTTTATTTTCTGCATGAAATCCTAATATTAACAATACTAGTGTGGCAGAAATAAAATAAAATTAGAAAAATAACTGATTTTAATTTATCCTAAATCCCTTTTAGGATTTTATGAGTCAGAAAATTAATTTTATAATGCTACTTTATATCAATGTTGAATCTTCATATACATAGAAACAGCATGATGAGTGACCAAGCAACAGCTTAACAACTATATTTCTTTTTTTCCAATTTTTTATTGAATCAGTAAGCAAATTATAAAGTTACAAAGTCTTTAATTATTTCAACCGTCTTTCTTCTCCAGACTGCCATTTCACTTCTACAGCGTCCAACTGGACTTTTCCATAATTTCCTCCTACCTCCAGTGGCACACTTCCTGCTAAGGTCCAATACTGCTCTAGAGCAATTATTGACAATGATAATGTAACAATGAGAAAATAATGCTTCAATTTACACTCATGAAATGCATAGATATCCATAGAAAAATTATATATGCTACAAAATATAGTGTAGACTACAAATATAGTATATAGTATATCTATATGCTATAGAAAATATAAATTTTAAAGGAAATTTATTCATGACTACTGCATATAAAGTGATTAAAGCTAGAAGTTATTTGAAATATGCAGTACATGCAAAATACTTATACTATTGTTATCTAATGGGCAACCAAATTAGAAATATATTCCAAGACAAAATGATTATTAAAACTAACTTATTGATTTGTAAAAGAGATAATTCATCAGCAAAAAATAATAATCTTACACAACGTTTCAAATTTGGCCAAAATGCATATAGAACATCCCATGAGAAAATATTGTCCTTGTGTCCCTAATTTGAAATTCATTCAATGATCATAGGAACACTAAAACAAGGACACTCCCTGCTCAGTAAATCTGGAAACAGGTCATGAAGGCATCTGTTCTCCATATACCTACTTAATGAGGTCATTTGGTACACTCCAATGCAATAGGGAGCACTTAATTTTTATTAGGAGCATTAATCTACCTAAGAGTTAGTGAATTAAAATCATCTTTGCAATGAGATACCTTACTCCTTTGTCTAGTTTGATCAAATTTATTGATATGTAACTCTTAATATAAAGCATTTAGTGAAAGGGCAAGAGTTTATTAGTTATAAATTAACTATAGATATAATATCTATTTCCTTCCAAAAACAAGCACTTATTGACCTTGAAGAATAATTAAAGCTTTTATATCCTGCATGTCAAACTATTACTTAAAGTCAAAGTAAAATCTAATAGGGTGATTCAAGACTTTGAATCACTATTGTATATTGATTGCAGGAATAACCTTTCAAAAATCAGTTTTAATAATGGATGTTTACTCATGGAAGAACACTGTAGAGTTTATTTTGTCCTAAAATAAAAATAATTAAGGAATCATGTTATACCATAATTATTATAGGATATAATATTTCAAATGTTGATTTGAAGTATTGGCTTTTATTGTAGCTGTTACTTTAGGGCTTTTATGATTCACAGAACAGATATAAATGGAAGCAGCTAGGCTTGCATTATTTAAGTATGATATTCATCAGATAAATTTGAAATGGCAAAGCTCATTTGACTAGGGGATTTTCTAATAATAATTCATTCAACTCTTATCAAAAGAACAAAAATAACAGATAAGAGTTGAGCTGTAAATTCTATAATTTACCACTGGAAGTTCAATGCTTGGTCATAGCATAAAAATGATATTCAAACAATCATGTTCAATGCCAAAGTTGTTTTCTACTTGTATGTCTATTCAAACTTCACAAAGAAAATTTCAATGATAGTCCACTTATTAATGTATATAAAATCAGAACTTTGCTTACTTTTCTAGTCCTAGCACCATGAAAATGAGGAAACATGTAATTAGAAACTATAAGAAACACAATTGTAAATATGTTGGGGAAAAGAATAAATTCTCCAAGAAGTCTAACATCCAATTTAATATGTGGATAACTAGACAATGTAACTATAAACTAAAAGCTATTCTAGGAATCCTGAGATTAACATTTTTCAGTTTGTGGAACACAATGAAAGATAATACTATAAATTTCCCCAGTGAATTTCCACTGAACAAGAAAGAAGACAGAAAAATTGCTAAGAGGTTTTAAATCTCCAGAGATTTGGAATTACTTTTGGCAGACAATCCCTTATAGATGAATAAAGTAAAAGGAAATAAATGACAAGACACCGCAATTTAAGACACCACAATGATTCATTAAATTAATACAGCAATAGTAGAGAATAAATAAACTTTTTAAAGATTTTTGTGTTAAAAAAAGTTGGAGAAAACCAAATGCTGCATTTGCACACTGATAAAAGTTTCCATTCAGTCCCTTTAAAAACAATCAGGCTAAAGATTAATATTTCTACTCATGGCAGCTAAATTGGCTCTCCTCTGATTAGTCTTAATATTAAGACTGAGAATGCTATGTTGTGTATTTGGACTATTGTCACAATTCTTAATATGTCTGTCAGTATTTTGGGACGCCTGGGGATCGAACCATGGTCTTTCCTTGGCTAGCGCTTGCAAGGCAGACACCTTATCTCTAGCGCCAACTCACCGGCCTCAATTCAATGAAACTCTTAAGATAACCAACTTATATCTATTGCTGAGATCTATGCTGAAATGAACCATCTCATACCAGAGCAGTGGCACAGCAGTAGAGAGTTTACCGTGCAGGTGGCTACCTAGGACAGACCATGGTTCAATCTCCCAGCATCCAAAATGGTCCCCCAAGCCAGGAGCGATTTCTGAGCGTATAGCCAGAAATAACCGCTGAACGTCACCAGATGTGGCACAAAAATAATAAAAAAAAAAATAGTGAAAAAGTTTCCTAAGGCTGAGCTACATTATTCCATTGAGATACTGTGGCCCTGGCCTTTCGATCATAGCCAGGACTAACCACTGAGCATCACCCATGTGACCCAATATATATATGGGTCACACAGGTGATGCTCAGTGGTTACACACACACACACACACACACACACACACACATATATATATATATATATATATATATACAGTGGTTATATATTTATATATAAAGAATATATATATATATACTTTCTGATACATGTTATGTTCACTCCTTTCTACTCATTATGCTTTATGTTATAAATATATAATTATATTTAAAATCAGTGTGAATTACGGCATCTAAAATGAATAGTATTTTCAAAGTATGGATTTTTGTGGGGGCCACACATGTCTATATGTCAGGGGTTACTCCAGGCTCTATACTAAGCAACTATTCATGGAGGTACATTGGCGATCATATAGGAGGCAGGTAATCGAACCTGAGGCAGCTTTGTGCAAAGTAAACATCTACATACTGTAGTAACTTCCCATATCTGGTATGAATTATTTTAACTGGTAATATGATTAATTTTTCAATATATGATAAAATTATATGTATCAAAAACTTACTCTTTTCAAGTATATGTTGTATAAAAAGTAACTGAATATATTCACTGAATGTTATATTAATTTATTCATAAATGAATAAATACATTGTTATTAGGATATTTATGTTAGTCACTCCTTTTCATAGAAGTCTTGTATAGACAAACAAAACATTCACTTTTTAACAAGATATTTGAATGGCATATATTGCATATTAATAATTCATAACTCAGAAAGTAGAGCAGTTTCATATCTGAACAGCTATAGTGTTCAAAATATGGTTTCAGATATCACATTTTAATCTAGAGTAGAATTTCTCAGACTCAGCACTAACAATATTTGCACTGGATGATTCTTGTTGATAGTATGCTGTGTATGTCAAAAGTTTAATAGCACTGTTGGAAATAATATACTGGCTTCTCGTAGCAATTCCATACCCATGAACTGTTGTAATAACCAACACTTTTTTCAAATAGTGTTTTCCACTTCACAGAAAAAAATTCACTGAGATGCAATTTTAAAAATTAAAAATACTTATTAATATTGTTCTGGAAATAATGAAAATAATTTTAATGTACCAGTGAAATCAAAGTTATAATAGAAATAATGTAAAATTAAAGAATAGAGAAGGCTACACTACTGATAAATGTGTAAGTAATTAATTACATAAATTAATCATTGAACCCTTTGTTATTAAGAAAACATTCCTCCCAGTAAGACAAAAGTTCATAATGTAAAAATAGCTTTTTTAATTCAATCTTAATTTTTTTTACTTTAAATGTATTTAATGGCCAGCGGAATACTGAATATTAACTTTCTTTGCATTTGTCCAACCTAGATTCAATATTTTGCATCCAACATTGTCCAAAGAACCCCACATAGATTGAAACTTGAACACAAAAATCAGGAGTAATGGGGCAAAAGTGATAGTCTTTCTGAGTCTACCAGGAGTAATTTCTGAGTGCAGACCCAGGAGTAACTCCTAGGAACTATCAAGTGAGGCCCCCAAACAAACTAAATAAACAAAACAGAATTTATCCCTAAACACTATTCAATGTGTTCCCAACAACAACAAAAAATGATATTTAATGTTGAAGATCTGCCACTCTTAAATAATGTATGTTTACAAAGAAATTTACTATTTAGATACAGCATCATACAGAAGATCGCTAGGATTTATTTAGATTGATTTACTGAAACTATAATTTTTTATTGTAACATCCCAGTACTTTGAATCACCAAGTCACGGCACCCCATTCCATAGTTTTGAACCTATAAAGTGAAATTATTCAGGAATTTTATTCTTGTGATAAACACATAGATCACTTTTATATCTTTTAAAGACTCTACAATAAAAAGTATAATTTTTGAGACTAATAAAATTTGGATACATTTTAAAAAGTATGTTTCAATTAAGAATTAGACTTATGGTAGATCATTTTAAATTTCTTGACACATCTCCAAGTGTTTTTTGAATAGAAACTGCATATTATCACATTTACAAGTATGCAAGGTTTCCAATTTCTCCACATCTTTGATCATTGTTGTGTTAAAAAAATAAAATTGGGGGCCCGGGAGATAGCATGGAGGTAAGGCGTTTACCTTTCATGCAAAAGGTCATCGGTTCGAATTCCGGTGCCCCATATGGTCCCCCGTGTCTGCCAGGAGCAATTTCTGAGCATGGAGCCAGGAGTAACCCCTGAGCACTGCCGGGTGTGACAAAAATAAAAACAAAATAAAATAAAATAAAACTGAGAGTTGTGAAGCGCCATATTCTCCCACACTATTTTCTTTCATATTATCATTTTAGTTCTACATGCTTCATAAATGTAAATATGCTTCTGACATTCTTTTTTTTATTTTTTTCTTTATTTAAATATTTTGATTATGTATATGCTTGTGATTAGGTTTCGGTCATGTAAAGAACACCGCCACTTCACCAGTGCAACATTCCCACCAACATTGTCCCAAGTCTCCCTCCTTCCCACCCCACCCACACCTGTACTCCAGACAGGCTTTGCAGTCCTCTCATTCATTCACATGATTATGATAGTTTTCTGTGTAGTTATTTCTATAACTGCACTCAACAATCTTTGTGGTGAGCTTCATGAAGTGAGCTGAAAGTCCCAGCCCTCCTCATATTGTCTCTAATGATTGTTGCAAAAATGACTTTTATTTTCTTTAAAACCCATAGATGAGTGACACTATTCTCTCTCTCTCTATCTCTCTCTCTCACTCTCTCTCTCTGAATTATTTCACTCAGCATGGTAGATTCTACATACATCCATGTATAGGAAAACTTCATGACTTCATCTCTCCTGACAGCTGCATAATATTCCATTGTGTATATGTACCACAGTTTCTTTGGCCATTCGTCTGTTGAAGGGCATCTTGGTTGTTTCCAGATCCTGGCTATTGTGAATAGTGCTGTAATAAATATAGGTGTGAGGAAGGGGTTTTTGTATTGAATTTTTGTGTTCTTAGGGTATATCCCTAGGAGTGGAAGAGCTGGATCGATTGGGAGCTCAATTTCCAGATTTTGGAGGAATCTCCATATCACTTTTCATAAAGGTTGGACTAGACTGCATTCCCACTAGCAGTGGATAAGAGTTCTTTTTTCTCCGCATCCCCACCAGCACTGAGTATTCTCATTCTTTGTGATGTGAGCTAATCTCTGTGGTGTGAGGTGGTATCTCATCATTGTTTTGATTTGCATCTCCCTGATGATTAGTGAAGAGTAGCATTTTTTCATGTGCCTTTTGGCCATTTTTTTGTTGTTTTGTTTTTGTTTTTGTTTTTGGGTCACACCCGGCAGTGCTCAGGGGTTACTCCTGGCTCTATGCTCAGAAATTGCTCCTGGAAGGCATGGGCACCGGGATTCGAACCAATGACCTTTTGCATGAAAGGCAAATGCCTTACCTCCATGCTATCTCCCAGGCCCCGCCTTTTGGCCATTTGTATTTCTTTTTATCAAGGCTGGTTTAACATCTGTAAATCTATCAACATCATACACAACAAGAAGAAAAATAAAAATCACATGATCATATCAATAGACACAGAAAAAGCATTTGATAAGGTCCAACACCCATTCTTTATCAAAACTCTCAGCAAGGTGGGAGTGGAAGGAACCTTTCTCAATCTAGTTGAAGCCATATACCACAAGCCAATGCAAATAGTATCCTCAATGGAGAAAAACTAAAAGCCTTTCCTCTAAATTCTGGTACAAGACAAGGCTGTCCGCTCTCACTACTCCTCTTCAACATAGTACTGGAAGTTCTTCCTGTAGCGATCAGGCAAGAAAAAGATATCAAGGGAATCCAGATAGGAAAGGAAGAAGTCAAGCTCTCACTGTTTGCAGACGACATGATACTCTACTTAGAAAAGCCTAAAGACTCTACCAAAAAGCTTCTAGAAATAATAGAATCATATAGCAAGGTGGCAGGCTACAAAATTAACACACAGAAATCAATGTCCTTTTTATACACCAATAATGATAGGAAAGAGACGGAAGTCAAGAAGGCAATCCCATTCACATTAGTGTCACACAAACTCAAATATCTTAGAGTCAACTTGACCAAAGACATGAAGGACCTATACAAAGAAAACTATGAAGCTCTGCTCCAAGAAATAAGAGAGGACACATGGAAATGGAAACAAATACCCTGCTCATGGGTTGGCAGGATTAACATCATTAAAATGGCAATACTCCCTAAAGCATTCTACAGATTCAATGCGATAAATTAAAAATATCCATGACATTCTTCAAAGAAGTGGATCAAACACTTATGAAGCTCTTCTGGAACAATAAACACCCTCGAATAGCTAAAGCACTCCTAGGGTAAAGGAAAATGGGAGGCATTACTTTTTCCAACTTTAAACTGTACTACAAAGCAACAGTTATCAAAACAGAATGGTATTGGAATAAAGACAGGCCCTCAGATCAGTGGAATAGGCTTAAGTTCTCAGACATTGTCCCCCAGACATACAATTACCTAATTTTTGACAAAGGAGCAAGAAATCCTAAGTGGAGCAGGGAAAACCTCTTCAACAAGTGGTGCTGGCAGAACTGCTTAGACACTTGCAAAAAGGCGAATATAGACCCACAGTTAACATCATGTATGAAGGTAAAATCCAAATGGATTAAAGACCTTCATATCAGACCTCATACCATAAGGTATACAGAACAACATGTCGGTAAAACACTCCATGACATTGAGACTAAAGAAATCTTCAAGGAGGAAACTGCACTTTCCAAACAAGTGGAAGCAAAGATCAACAGATGGAAATACATTAAACTGAGAATCTCTGCACCTCCAAAGAAATAGTGCCCAGAATACAAGAGTCACCCACCGAGTGGGAGAAACTATTCACCCAATACCCATCAGACAAGGGGCTAATATCCAAAATATACAGGGCACTGACAGAAATTTACAAGAAAAAAAAATCTAACGCCATCAAAAAACGGGGAGAAGTGAACAGACACTTTGATAAAAAAAAAAGGAAATACAAATGGCTTTTCACATTCTTAATAATGCACAATAATAAAATAATATAACACACTACACCAGAAACACAAATTATATACCCATTTGAACCCTAATACGTAAGAACTTAAAATCACTGAATGTGGGGGGATATTAATTAATTAATTTTCACCTGTCACATAATTTCAGTTTTCTTCTACAAAGTTGTTCATGATTGAATTTCTCATAGATTGCACAACACCCTTCACCAGTGCCCATTTCCTGCCACAAATGTCCCTGTTGTACTGCTGACCTTGCCCTTGCCTTTGCTACTGCCTGTCTCTCTCTCTCTTCTCTCTCTCTTTCACTCTCTCTCATGAACACACACATATACACACACAAGCACACACACATCCTTCCTTCTCTTTATTCCTTTTAAACACTATGAACTGCAATATTCTTTCTGAAAGAGAATCATGCATATCACTTTATCTCCTTTCAGCACCCAGTTCTTGTCCATAGTGAGTGAACATTTCCATGTATTATTGCCATAGTGGTCTCTTCTCTGCCCTTACTGCACTACCCTGATATTTATAGCAAGCTTCCAACCTGTCCTTAATCTATATTGTTTGGAGTTATTATTACCATACTACCTTTTTTTTTCAAATATCCCACAATGACTGGGGTCAATCTATGACTATCCCTCTCCCTCTGACTTATTTTGCTCAGTTTAATAAACTCAATATTAAACTATATATAAGCAGATTCCAAGAATTACTTTTCCCAACACCTCCATAGTATTCAATTTTGTAAATGTACCACTCCTTTTTTTTATCGACTCATTCGTTCTGAGGCATATGTGTTTCCAGACTCTCGCTCTTGTAAATAGTGCTTCAATGAACATATAAATGCAGAGAACTTTTCGGTATTGTGTTTTTGAGCTCCAGAGTGTATTCCTAGGAGTGGTATTGCTGGATAATTTGGAAGTTCAATTTCTATTATTTTGAGATATATCCGTATTGTTTTCCAAAAAAAATGATGGAAAAAATTCCTACCAGCAGTGAATGAAAATCACTTTCTCCATAATTCATACCAGCACTAATAGTTCTTGTTCTTTTATGATGAGTGGCATTCTCTATGGTGTAAAATTATACCTCATTTTTGTTTTGATTTGCATCTATCTGATGATTAATGATGTAGAGAATTTTTTCATATGTCATTTTCCATCTTTATTTTTTCTTTAAGAAAGTTTTGTTCGAAGCCAGAGCGGTGGCACTAGAATTAAGGCGTCTGCCTTGCAAATACTAGCCTAAGACAGACCACGGTTCCATCCTCCAGCGTCCCATATGGTCTCCCAAGTCAGGAGCGATTTCTGAGTGCATAGCCAGGAGTAACCCCTGAGCATCACTGGGTTTTCACCCAAAATAACAAACAAAAACAAACAAACAAAACAAAAAAGTTTTTGTTCATCTCTTTCCATTTTGGGATAAGATCAGATATTTTCCTTGTTAAGCCGTATAGCCTTATTTCTTAGATATTATCTTTTTATCAAGTGGGTATTGGGTGAAAATATTTCCTATTCCATGTTAAGACTTTGTATCCTACTTGCCATTTTCTTTAATGTGCAGAAGGGCATTTCATTCTTAAAGATGCTTTAAGCCTCAATGTCATGGAGTGTTCTGCACACCTCTTTTTCTATATACCTTCTCGTTTCTGATCTGATAGCAAGGTCTTTCACTTTACTTTTATAGAGTGCTAAATAGGAGTGTGAATTCACTTCTTTACTTGTGGTTGGCCAAAAACATATTGTTTTTTCAATATTATTTCATATTTTTGAAAATCTCGAATGTATATTTATTGGGGAGAGACCATATGGACACATATTTATTTGGAAAACGGTATGAAACATTATAATGTTTCATAAATTTTATGATCACTAAGGAAGATGATATATGTCCATTTTCCCAGAAATTTTTGATTGGGAGGAGCAAATTATTTCTAGGAATAAAATGTTCTACTTCCAGTGGGTGAGGGCTTAAAGATACAACAGTTGAAGTCTCTGGAATTGGGTGGGTAAGGTTAAGAACTAAGCAGTAGCTATAAGACTGATGAGGGTCTGATGAGAAAAATATCTGTTAAAGGTTTTATTAAAGCACAGAAAATAAAACACTCCACTGAAAATGGCTTCAAGCTTCTGACATTCAATTTTGTTTAGCCATTGTTAAAACATACTATTTTCAACTTGTAAAATGAGCTTTGTAAAGAAAAAAAAGAGAGAGCTTTATAAAAAGCTTTGATTTTAAGAGTGTCGATTGCATTACATTTCTAGGAAGTACAGTTATGATTATGGAGAAATTATGGGCCAAAATCAGATAAGAGATGACAAGTTTAAGTATCCAGAATAATCTGGACATTAAAGCACTTTAGTTCAATGGGGAACACATAAAATATAAATGTTCAACAGATGCTACACAATAAAAATAGGAATCACTCTTCTGAAGTCTGGAAACCATATAAATAATAGGGTTGCATATAATGTTTTAATAATAGAGCTTATATTCATTTTAAATCATTTCAAGTTATATAAGCAGTAACCAGAGCTGCTTTAATCAAATAATTATGTCTCTGTGACATCTCAATACTTTCTTTGTGCTCACAGTAGCCACTCTTTCAATAATCTTTCAGCCATCATGAGATTACTGCTGTGGGTTCCTCATATGTTTTAGGAATGTTTAAAAGTGAAGATATAAATCCTTTGCTCTTTATATAAATAAATGTGGCTTTAAATCTGGAGTTTGATAGATTTCTTTTACTACTATATCTTTGTTTTTTAAATCAGTGTTGGAATATTGTTTAATTAAAACTATTATCTAACATTGCAAATCACAGTGTTTAGATAAAAATATCTGCTAAAGTTAATTATAGGTATTACTCTTTAAGAACTTTTCAAGAATAATATAATTTTTCCTTAAAAGAATATTTATATAGATGCAAAGTCATGCACGATACAATAAAAATATTGCTCTGCAATATGCCATGATACAATATAATTCCCTCCAAAACAGAACAATCAGTAGAAAAATGAAGTCAACAGTCTAATAGATTTGCTTATCCTGTTGTTCTATTGATCAACTCTAAAAACCATTTTCAAGTCTTAAAACTATCCCTTATTTCTTATGATATCCATATCTATATTTCTATTCACAATATTAAAATATACTTAAAATATTTATAGCAGCTATAAATCGCTCAGGACATGTTACCTTGAAAGTTATTGACCTTCCATTAACTTGTAGAGATATCAGTGTTTGTTTTCTTTAGCAAAAAGAATAATAGATCTTTATGCTAAATAGTATATATTGCTCTTCATTTGCATTTGTCAATTTATTTTAGCATCCTTGGAAGCATTTCTGCAACTTGACATGTGGTCTAGAATGAGTAACACAATCCTACAAATGTAAATAAAAATTACACTACAAGAGATAAGGCACAAAGAAAGTCAAATAAATTTAATTCCTTATTAGTTGCAATAGGAATATCACTATGTTTCTGCCACTTTTCTTCAAAATTATATTCAAAACACAGTCTTGATCAAGATGTATATGAGGGTAGTTTCATGAATAAATATAAATGTTTATTCTAGGCATAGAACTTAAAATAAATCCTGTCAGCACATTGTACTTCTAATATATAAATTCTCATTGGCTTTTATTCTCTAAATACATGCTTATGTATTATCAATAGCATAATTATAGTAGTAAATTCAGCACAACTAAAAGTTGTTCAGTGTAAAGTTCTATACCCAAATAGAAAGTAGATTATAAACTAAAAGTCTATTGCTAAATGAGGAACTTAGAAACAGGCATGTAGGGACCAGAGCAGTGATGCTGCAGTAGGGTGTTTGCCTTGCCTCTGACATCTCATATGGTTCCCCAATACAGGAATAATTTTTGAGTTAGGAGTAATCCCTCGGCGTCACTGGGTGTGCCCCCACCCCCCAAAAAAAAAGACATGTATTATTTTGCTTCTAATTGATGCTAATGAATTGTCAGTTCCATAGAAATGTAAAACAAGCATTTAGCAATGTTTAAGTATAGCAGTGATAAGAACTCTTTTTTTTTTTTTTTTTGGGTCACACCCGGCAGTGCTCAGGGTTTACTCCTGGCTCCATGCTCAGAAATTGCTCCTGGCAGGCACGGGGGACCATATGGGGGCACCGGGATTCGAACCGATGACCTTTTGCATGAAAGGCAAGCGCCTTACCTCCATGCTATTTCCCGGGTCCCAAGAACTCTTAAATATGGATCATAGGATACTCTAAACATTGAATTAACTGGTTTTCTCTTTCAATGCTTTTTCCAAGTCTCTGAATCAAGTCCATAATTATTAAAATTATTATTGTTAATATTTTATATACAAACAACAAAATAAAAGCTTAGGCAGTATAGGTAAACACTGTAAAATAAGGTCACTAATTTATTACTAAACACAATACCTCAGATAATTCCGCTAAGCACTCTTGTCTACCAGTACCTTCTATATTGTTTTGAGACACAATGTGTTTCTGTACTTCATACTGCTATAAAACTGCTTTTGTTTTAGAGTACCCTATCTTAATAATAAACTTTTGTTTTAATAATAGTTGGTTAAATATAGCTTTTTTAGTATTCAAATGTCCTGTCATTACCCTTTACAAAAATAAAACTTATTAATACATTAACTCTATGATTAGTTTATATTTATTTTAGAGTAATTTTATGGCGTAGATGATAAGTAGATTCACATTTTATTGAATCATTATATATATAATAAAGCTATTTAAAATATTCTTCTAGGGGCTGGAGAAATAGTACAGTAAGTAAGGTACTTACCTTGTTTATACCTACATTTAATCTCTAGCATCCTATACAGTCTAGCAAACCATGCCAGTTATGATCTTTGAGTGTTGAGACAGAAATAAACCATTCTAACAAAGCACAAAGTAAGCTTGGCTGAATGTGGCCCAATAACAAAAACAAAAACTATTCTTAGAAGAAACCTAGTGAGCATGATCACACACAGATAAACCAGATTATTCTATAGGATAATCACAAAATCATAACCAAAGTTCTCATCTCAAGATAAATATTCAGAATCTAATTTTAAGAGGCAAGAACTTACAGAAATTCATATACATTTCAGTAAGATTTTTATGTGCTTCTATCTTTCATTAATGTATTAGATTTTTTTATTTGGGTTTTTTGGGGGGAGAGTATTTGGGTCAAACACAGTGACACTCAGGGGTTACTCTTTGAAATGTGCTCAGAAATCGCTCCTGGCTTGGGGAAACTATATGGGATGCCAGAGGGTTATTCATCTTTGGTTAGCGAGTGCAAGGCAGATACCATACTGTTTGCACCACTGCTTCAGCCCCTAATTAATTAGCTTTTTTGAGAAACCATATTTTATATTTTTACTGATACTACTGCTTAATATGTAAGTACAAATACATTCTGTTATCACCAGAGCCAAGACCTCCACAGTATCCACTAAGTCCATTCCCACCACCAACCCCTTTGTTAGCATCTTCGATACAGAGTTCTTTTTCATTTTTTTTGTATTGATTTTGTTTTGGGGTCACATCTGTGATGCTCAAGGGATACTCCTGACTCTGCGCTCAGAAATCACTCCTGGCTCAGGGACAATATGGGATGCCTGGAATGGAACCCAGGTCCGTCTTGGGTAAGCCCTGTGTAAGGCAAATGCCCTAGCACTTTGCTATAGCTCTGGCCCCCAGAGTTCTTTTTCACCAAATATAAGGATAGATTTTCATTGGGTATTATCTAGCTCCTCTTTTTTTCCTTTAAAATCTGCATATGCATGAGATAATCAAGCATTTTGTCTATACTTGTAACTCACTCACTGTGTATGACACTCTACAAACTTACACAGAATGAATAGTCTAAGAACTCATCTCAGCATTACTGTATTGTGTATATGTGTGTGTATGTGTGTGTGTGTATGTCTGTGTGTCTGTATTTATGATCTGGTAGGAATAGGGAGAAAAGGAAATTCTCGTTCACAATTTGTACAACTGATGCATGGTTCAAAGTCTTTATAAGACAGTGTAAAAACTTCTCAACAGTTTTCAGTAGATAAAACTTGCATATGACTTTGTCATTCCACTGCTGGGCATAGAAATATCAATGTCAAAGACTGTATGTACACCTTTACTTCACAGATTTTTTTTGTTTGATTTTTATTGTTTGCTTTTTGGGGCACACTTTGTGATGATCAGGGGTTACTCCTGGCTATGTGCTCAGAAATAGCTCCTGACTTGGGGGACCATGTGTGACACCGGGGATTAAACCCAGGTCTGTCCTGGGTCAGCCACTTGCGAGGCAAATGCCCTACTGCTGTGCCACAGCTCCCCATTCACAGCATTGTTTTTACAGTTGTCAAGATCTAAGAAAACATATTTTAACAAAATATGTGCAAAAAATATTCATATTTTTGTTTGTTTGTTTGTTTGTTTTGGGGTCACACTAGGAGGCACTTGAGTTACTCCTGGCACTGTGCTCAGAAATCCCTAATGGTAGGCACAGCGGACCATATGGGATGCCAGGATTTGAACCACTTTCCCTCCTGGATTGGCTGCTTGCAAGGCAAATGCCGTACGCTGTGCTATCGCTTCGACCCATCATTTTTTCTTCTTAAAATCAAGTTTGTTTGGGCCACACTTGACATTACTCAGGACTTACTCCTGGCTCTGGACTCAGTGATCGCTTCTAAAAGGCTCAGAGAACTATACGTGGTATAAAGGATTGAACCTGGTTACTACTGCAGTAGTACTTACCCATTTATTATTATACCAAGCTTTCAATATCACTGAATTCATAAAAAATTTGAACAGTAACACTGTATGACGTGATAAACTTAGAAACACTAATTTATATCAAATTTTGAACTTGAGAATATATATTTATTTATATTTATACACATAAATCTCATGCTTTCAGATGTCAAATAATGTAAAAAAACTTTGATACAAAATTTGATTTAATAGCTTTATTGACTCTGCATTCATGTCTATATTAACACTTAAATTCTCATGGGAAAACATGTAACTGGGTATTATTAAATGTATAATGATAACCACAACAAAAATGTGATCATATTCAAAATGAGTCCAAATATATTTATGCACATTCTCATTCATATACTGATTTAAAGTGATAAGTATTAATATTTTACATTTATCTATATAATTAGCATACAAAGATTTTAAAATTAAAATTGCAAATTATGGTTGGAGAGAGTATAATTGGTATATATACATAATATATATATATATTAATATATATACCCCACCAGAATTGATCTCTGAGTACAGAGCCAGAAATAGTCCCTACTTGGTGATTTTGGCTTATACCTATAATGTTCTGGAACCATAGGGCATGAGAATTATAGTACCCTTGGGAACTGAACAATAAATTGCCATCCCAACTGCAAAGGTAGCTCTAGGAGATCCTAGTTCACATTGAGAATAGATTTAATAACTTAATAAAAATTCTTTTAAAAGGAATTGATCTCCATAAGTATTTTACCCCTTATACACTGTGTTAACATTAAGCATTTTATACTGAACAATGATCAAAATCCATATGTAGATTATTAATAAGCTTCTGAAAAATATTTGTGATTAAAATTAGGCAGCAACATAAGCTGACTAAAAGTAGAACTGGAGTAATAGATAAGCAGGTAGGGTGTTTGACTTTCATGCAGTTTAGCTGAGCTTAATCCCATTCATCCCTTCTGTCCCTCATACTGCACAGGAAGTGGGGGGATGTGCAAGCTAGGCATATACTCTGAGCACCTCTGAGTATCAGTCCCCAAATATTAACAAACTGAATAAAGATTGAAATATTTGATGGTGAATATTTGAATAAACAGAAAAAATGTAATTGAAAATGTAATTTAGTAAAAATAGTAATAATAACAATGTATAACTTAGAACTCAATCTACTGAATCTATTGAATTACTTAATCTACTCAATCTACTAGAGATTTTTTTAAAGTTGGGTGAGAGAACATAAAGGGATCTGAATGAAGAATGATCTATCCTTCAGTGACATTAACAATGAAATTCAAATAGTATGAATACAATTCCAAAAATGATCTGAAATCCATATAGATGGGAATAGTTAAAGCTAAATCAGAATTTTTCATAACTAAAAGGAAAATAAGTAGTCTCATTTAATGTATCACAATTAAGTACAAATGGAGAGAAATGGAATGAATAAAATCAAAGATAAGTATGTATATAGCACAAATCAGGAAATACTATATGGTTTTAGAAATGATAAAAAGAGATAAACATGAATAGGAAAGTTGATAATTTAATAAAATATTATAATTGTAATTTTTTAAAATTATACTTTGATAAAATAGCTTGATATCCCATAAATGTCTCTAATGAGAAATACGCAAATTAAAATTAAAGAAAGTCTAGTACTAATGAAAATATCTAGGTAAAATACTTCAAGATGTTTTTCCAAAATTAGCATGTTTTAACATAAAAGCAAATAATTTTCCATATGCACTTAACAATGTAGATGCAAATTTTCACAAAATAAAACATTGGAAGTACAGAAATAGAAGAATTTAAGTTGAAAACCATATTGCTACCCCCAATTTTTGTAGGTCAGTTTTATTTGCTTTTCGGAAACAAATGTGTTTTCATCACAGAATTATGTACCCAGAAGTTTTAACATTTAAATTGTCTTATAATACATTAAAAATGTATCTGCCAACTGATTTTCAGTACTATTAAATAAAATGACCAAGGGCCCAAAGAAGCAGAAGGTAAAAACATGCATTCTTAAAGAGTGACAAAATGATAAGAGCAGTAACCACACTATAATTGATGTGTGCAAGAAAAAGTCTTTAGTATTGACTTATACATACATTTTTACTTTAATATATTTACTTTGATAAATTTCTTATAAAAATCCAAGTGTTTGTGTTAAATATTCTGCAAATATGTAGTTTCATTTTTTTAACTCTTGAGGAGAAATAATAGGGTATCGCACAATTATGCACCTTCCAATTATACTGAAATTCTGACTAAGTCTAAATTGGTTTATTATAAGGTTTTTAACCTGTCTGAACTTGCCTGGCTGGCAAGTTTATGGGAGAATCACCAGAGATCAATTTACGTAAGTGAATCAATGTCTTCTGAGGCAAGAACACATCCTAAAGAAGATGGAGTGTATGCATTTGAAGGTAAAAAATAATTTCACAGAGCTCTATGTTAGGACATTTCCTTAGATTCGTATACAATCCAATTACTCTAGAATTTGAATTATGCTCTAGGAAGAAAGATTGTACAGATCTCACTTGAACTAAAGGATCGAAAATATTCTCTGTAAAGTGCTAAGAAAAAAGACATTGTCAGCTTTGGGTTTCAATCATTGAGTTGAATGAAGCTCATGTTTAAAAAAAAAACTCTTTTTTTTTTTTTTGAAATGCAGCTTTAAAACATTGACAAAATGAATGATTTTCAAGTCCATTATCTAAACCATTATTCCATCAAAGATCTTCTTGAGGGAGAGTAGAATCAGGAAATTAGTAACTACTTGCAGTAATAGGAGGCAGACATTCCTGCACTTTTGTGAAAATCTATCAGGCTGACTGGGAAGTAAAGTAGTGGGAGACAAAAGTTGTAACAGGAAATTGGGGAGTTATAAAAATGTGTTTCTCTCTCGAAACTATTTACTATTTTGGCATCAGGAATCAAACAGTGCTAAGTGCCAATGCGGCAGCCCTGAGCCAAAACACCTATTATGATCCACTTTACCCTGAGCCTAATGTAGCCTAGGAAAGCTAAGCCACACTTAATTTGGACTCTGACAGTGGAGTTCTTTATAATTTATTCTTCAGCTCCATCTGATATCCATTTATTAAATAACACTATATGAAAGTTATAGCACTGAGTGAATATTCCAGGCAGGGTTTCCTAGAAACAGTCCCTCAAGAGTCTTAAAATATAGGATCTTTATTTACTACACAGTGCCCTTGAGATCACTAGCAGTGAAAAGAAAAGAAGAGATGCAGAAGTGAAAGGAGTATGGAGACAAGCTCCAATATTTCTAATGAATTCTGCAGATCCCATAGAGATTTCTAGAGCTGGTAGTGTGCTTTATTTTTTTTTTTTTTACCGCTAAGGGGTCACAGGTTGAGGCAGTGTTTCAAAATCCAAATTATCTATAACTGACCATGAAGTAAATCAGAGAAAAGGGATTAAATTAGTCACACAACTACTTTGAACTCGTCATTTCCACTTGCAGTCTTCCTGACAGATGGAGCAAAATTCTTCTCATTTCTACCACACAGTACAGTGAACAGTAAAACTACTGGATCTAGAACTATTGGTCAAAATACAGCACATTTAATGTAGATGAAAATGATAAATATTCCATCTTACTAGGAAAGACAAAACATTACATATCCAAATTTTAAACATTACACTAACTGGCAGCACAATATATTACCAGATGAAGGACTGAAGAACAAAACGAAAAATAAAGGACTCCTTGAAGAACTCAGAGGCAATGAGTTAGCACCTACTTGAGTATTTGAAGGATATTTAAGACTATGAGTTTTGATATCATTCAATCCATCTAAATGTAAAAATAGGTGACATAATCTCTGATAAAATTCCTGCTGTTAATTTTAACATAACTAAATTGCATAAATTCTAAAATATAATGGCTTATCTAATGTACCCCTAAGGAATATGGTACCTTTAACCTTTCTCTATCTGCTATAGAATAAGAGACTTTACAAAACTGAAAGTAAAGATTAGGCATTATTAAATGGATTCATGATAAATAAGAAATATATATCATAATTCTATGAAAATTCTATAAAATGTTCTGACTTTACAAGAGTATTGTTGTCAATAAAATTATTGATTAACCAATCAAGTGATATGAGTGTAATTTGGTGAACAATTAATGATTTATATAATGAAAAGATAATTTTCAAATACATCTATATGAAAACTAACAAATTACAAACATAACAAAAAGACTAATATGCAATATCTCATATGATATTAGTAAAAATATTAAATAAAAAACTCAGTGTTCAAATCCTTTATGGTGGAACACAGAAAGTGTGATCGATTGGATTTTCAGTTCTCCTGACCTTTATATTAGTCAACTGAGAAGAGTCTTTGCATCAATTATGAACCCATTAAGAGGGAAACAAACATGCAATTAGAAGGCTGATGTGATATTATAGAGACAAAACAGTTTTGATCAGTATAGTTTAGTTGTATGAGCAACTAAGGCACACATAAAAATATAGACAAAAGGCATGAACAAAGTACTTCACATTTCTGCAACTATATAAATAACAAATCCACCTCTATTACAATAAAAACGTACTCTATAATTAGATATGATGAAGTTAAAGTATACAGTCAATTCATCAGTATAAAATCGAAGGGTTTAGTTTAAATGAAAATTTTAGGGCAGTGAAATAAAATTGAGAATAGTCATTAATAAAATGCAACTCTTAAAGAATTATTTGAGGAGAATAATTGCACATATGAATCTTTCTACTATATGTCACCTTATATTGTAGAAAGTTAACCATTTATTTATAAAATTTCACACAGATAAAATTTAAAAATATGTTTAAAATTCAGTTCCAAACAATGGTACAATTAAGTAAAGAGGTGTTTCCAATAGAAAGATTACCTGAAGATTAATAATTCACCTTTTCATATGAAAATCTATTTCATGTATTTCTCTAAGTATTTTACATTTAAAGATATTTATGCCATTTTTATGATCTTAGGGTTAAATGATTTATTGGAGATATAACGTGTACAAGAAATATCATCAGACAATAAAGCAGGTATCAACTTCATGGATAAATAAAATCTTAAAAAAAAACAAAATGCTATAGAATTAGTAACACAATGATATAGAAGATATTAAAATATTGTATACCATTTTGAATATGAGTTGCTTACATCTACTTCAATGACTAAGTCATTTATGGGTTTTCTTCATTTATCAAAAATAGTGTATCTTTTTCTGAAACTTTACTTCAAGTTTCCACTCAATATTCACTTTCACTACTGGAGTATTTCTCCATTAAATCACATCAAATGAGCTACATTTTTTAAGCATGATTTTTTCCAATTTCCAGCAACCATATCTATACCTACAGTGTGAAATAAACAAGCAAAAACCTGTCTATTCATTTCTGTTGCTCATTAAACATCTGCTCATTAGCCACCTCCTGGTTAATGAACACTTAGAATTTAAATGGCAACCCATTAGCAAAACAAGCTTTGTTTCAGGCATATTTTTTTCTAATTTTCAAACTATTGTTGTAAAAAAAAATATTGGGCCAAAATTTAATTATATCAAAAACGTACTGATAAATTCCAGGAGCTTTCTTAAATCCCCTAATAAAATATAAATTCCCTCAGTGCATTTTTTGTTTGTTTGTTTTTGGGCCACACCCTGTAATGTTCAGGAGTTACTCCTGGCTATGCGCTCAAAAATCACTCCTGGCTTGGGGGACCATATGGGACGCTGGTGGATCAAACTATGGTCCTTCCAGGCTAGCACATAAGGCAGATGCCTTACTGCTTGAGCCACTACTCCGGTCCCAATTCTCAGTGCATTTTTAAGTATACAACCATTATCATTTAAAACAAATATCAAAACTCTTGAGTTCATCCATTATATGGCTTCTCTAATGTGCATAAATGACATTACAAACTTCTTCCTGAGAAAGGACATACAGTATTTCATAAAGCAGCAACATATTCTTGGGCAGGCTTTCTTTATTTTAAATAATAATTAAGAGAAAACATAACCTAAAAGATTATTCTAAATTAATTTGTTTTAGAGAGTTAAATAAAATTAAAGGAATTGTATAAATTAGAGAAAAAAAATCACTAAAGTTTATCTAGAAAAAATGCTTAATTCTGAACAAAAATCGCTTCATTTTCTTAGGCCGTTCATGCTTGAGTTGAATTTTGCTTAAAGTCTTCATATTTCTTTATCATATAGCAAAAGCTAGATTTCAGGTTCTATCGTTTGTTTGTTTGGGGGGTACATTTGGCAGTAATCAGAGCTACTGTTGACTGTGTACTCAGGAATCAGTCATGTCAATGCTCTGGAGACCATAGTGGAGATAAAGATAGACCAGGTTATCTGTGTGCAAACAAAGGGCCCTATCTCCTGTGCTAGTGCCCTGGCCCCTCTGCTTTTTTGAATGCCCTTGCAGAAATTATCTTTAATTAAACTGAAAATAAATAGCTGCAAGAATAGTCTCCCTGAAGTAAAGTCTCACTACAGATATGCAGCTGAGAAATTAGCTACAGGCACTGAGTTATTTATTAAGGTTCCAGTAAAACAAAATAAAACAAGATGTGAATAGGAAAATGTTAGGTGGGACCAGTCAAGGGGATGAACACTCTTGGGCTTTCTCAGAATGGGAGCCAAAATTTTCTATCAGTCCCACTAGAAAAGCCCGAAGTCCCCACCCACACCTGACATCTGCTGCCATAATAATGGCTCAGTTCCAAAAGTAATCTCAGAAAGAACATAATGCCACTGAATCTCCCAGGTTGACTGGTCTGAGCTGAAAAATCTCTGGGAACAACTTAGAATGAGGTGGGCAGATATTCCTTTCTTCCTGAAGGCATATCAGCCACTAGACACACTAGACATACTTCACTGTCATTGAAATAGTCCAGCTCCACAACTAAATTTCATCAAGCTGTCAGCCACTAAATTATTCCAGCTCTTTTGTCTCTCGAGCACATTGCAGCAGGGCACTTTTAAAGTTCATAGTATTGTCAGCCCAGTAGGATGGCAGCAAATCTGATGGGAAAGTTGTATAGAAAACCATCAAATGCAACAACTCACATGGTCCACAAGTATAAACCAGCTCAGTAAATCCTTAGATAATAACTTTAACAATGTCATTGTGAGATACAACAGTATCACAAATTGACTTGTTGATCTAATTTTTAGTAATTTGATTTACCTTTATGTTGTAACTAGCAGCATGAAGTAAATGAGCCAAAGAGTTTTATCTTAGGTGGGAAACTTGAAAACATTGGTAGAGGGTAAGTCACATTGGTAGTGGGATTGGTGTTGGAACAATGGATGCTTAATGCAACTGCATTAAGAACAATTTGGTAACTAATTCTATGATCATAATAAAAAAGAAATTGGTAGAAAGTAAAATCTACATAATACCAGTCGAGTATAATTATTGAATTAATGAAAAGAAATAATCTAGTTTTACTTTTAATTTGACAAACAAGAAGAAAATAGGTTATTCATGTTTATTGAGGATTTTAGGATGCAAAACTAGATTATTATTAGATAATTTTATTAAATAGTTCAAAATATTGAACATTAAACAATCTTGGGTTATATGAGAACATAATTTCAAGCATTGCTAACATATAATACATGAGTATCTAAGGCAAAGAAAATAATTGTATTCATGGGAAAGGAACTGTCATATTCAATAGTGCTCAGAGTTTACACCTGGCTTTGTGTTCAGGAACAACTCCTATCAGTGCTCAGGGGATAATACAGGGTGCCAGAGATCAAACTTGGGTCACACACTGTAAGCAAGTGCCTTATCTGCTATAATCTCTATCTGATCGCAAAGAAATTGTTTTAAAATTGATTAACAAGAATATCAATACCCTGACATTTTCTAGACACTAGAATATACTTGAACTATATAAAAATAAGGAACAGTATTTTCTGCCTATCAAGATGAGTCTTCAACAGATTAAGGAAATATAAACCAGTACCATGAGATAATACTCTCTATAACATAGAAAATTACAGTAAATAACTACAGAGTTCTGAGTTTTTCTAATTGCTTTTTTCATTATATGTGAAATATATACTTCATAAATTTACTTCAGCTTAGAAGTAAAGAACTATATATACTGAAATATATGCTTACATCATGAATCTACTTCAGCTTAGAAGGAAAGAACTATAGTAGTCTTTTTATTTTTCTATGCAAGGAAAGTAAGATTCAGAAGAGTATACAGTGATAATATTACCTGCTCAAGGCTAACTGGGCTTTAAATTATGATATATATGTATTTACATATATATATATATGAATCCAGTCAGAAGATATATATATATGAATCCAGTCAGAAGAGATTTCTGAGCACAGAAACAGGAGTAAAACCTGAACACCATCACATTTGTCAAAAACAAACAAAAAAGTGAGTGTCATAAATGAAAATTTGCTCAAAAATCAATGATGCTCAGGTGACCTGGAAGATGTATAAAAGTCAAGTGCCTTGGGGGCTGGGCGGTGGCGCTGGAGATAAGGTGCCTGCACTAACCTAGGAGGGACCGCGGTTCGATCCCCCGGTTCCCCATATGGTCCCCCGTGCCTGCCAGGAGCGAATTCTGAGCGAACAGTCAGGAGTAACCCCTGATCGTCACTGAGTGTGGCCCAAAAAGCCAAAAAAAAAACAAAAAACGAAAGTCAAGTGCCTTAATCCTTGATCTATATCTCCTGACTTGATGCTTACACCTAGAAACTGTGGACATAGAATTTATGCATCTTACATGTATCTATCATACCAGATAAGTGAGTAAATAGTACTAAAATAATATATGGAAATTTTTCAGTAAACTTAGAAGTGAGCTGCCATATGAATCAAAAGTTCCACTTTTACATATTCCCAGATCTTAAAAACACTCAAGAGAACGCTTGCATGCTATTATTCATTGTTGTAATGAGTATAAAAGCTAATAGAATGAATTAACCATATGTCTAAAAACAGATGAATGAATTATAAAGATGTTACATATATACAATGGAATGATATAGTTACAATGAAGTCATGCAATTTGCTGCAACCTGCTGGAACTTGAAGATATCATGTTAAGTGAGGTAATCCAGAAGAAAGATAAACATAGGATACCTTCACTTATCTGTAGTATACAGATTAATTGTTTGAGAGAAAAGAAAAAAGAAATCAAGGTGGGAAGGAAGGAGTCTTGCAAGAAAGGGAAATAATAAAAAAAAACACCTGTCAAGGTTTCAGTTATAGTGAGAATGTAGGAGAGTAGCAGAACTACTCAGGTAAAACACAGATTCTGAACATGTTAAATCTAAGATACATTCACAAAAATTTGTAATGTGGCTTTCAAAAAAGCAAGCGGTGATTGGGGGAGGTGAAGTGGTGGTTGCAGGATGATGGAAGATGGGGCACTGGTGATGATAGTTGCCACTGGTGGTGAGATTGTTATTGAAATTTTATATGCTATCAGTAACTATGTAAACCTGGTTATTTAATGAAATATTTAATTAAAATGTAATACTTTGATACAGATAAGAAAAAGAATCATGGGTGACATCACAATTTGCCAGCTACAGTGAAAGAAAGTGAGGACTCAGAATGTTGTCTCTTTTTAAAATTTACCTTCAACTAAAGTAGTCACCATATGTGCATTCAGCCAGCACCACTCTTGAAAGAGATTTAAACAAAACCATGAAAAATTAGGGTACACCATTCACACAGCTGAAAGTTGTCAGTCTCACAAGGAGAAGAAAAGTCAAGTGCCTGTCTCACTGAACCTATATATGCTGAACGCATCACTCACAGCACCGTTCACCAATGACCCTGCTTCCCCAAAACTAAAGTATATGGTATTTGGGCTGACATTATCAGGATGTTTTTTGGAGTGACGATAGGTATCCTCCTTCCCCTCTCATTTTCATCCCTAGTAGCTGAAATCATGACACAGTATTAACAATAGTGTTTATAATTCCTGGGCAAATTCATTTTTCAAACACTGTCATCCCTGTAGAAATACACCAATTAAGACACCAATATTTATCTGAGGCCAACTAATAATCATAAATAAAAGAAGTAACAGAATGAGCAACTAGAAACAAGAGCTTATTAAACATTCTGACTATGATTTAATGATCTAATTACAAGTAACAATAATTTCACTCATATTTTTGTTATTGTATTTTTTTCTTTCTTTTTTTCTGTTTTTTTTTTTTCTTTTTTTGGTTTGTTTTTGGGTCATGCCTGACAGCTCAGGAGTTACTGGCTTTGTACTCAGAAATTTCATCTGCCAACGGATCACTGCCAATGAGATGCCAGTGATCAAACCCAGGTTGGATGTATGAAAGGCAAATTCCCTACCTCTGTGCTGTCACTCTGGTCCCACTTCGTTTGCTTTTTCTTTCTTATCTTTTTTTAATAACTTCACTCCCACTTCTATAGAAGCAAAAACATTATGCTCTCGAATGTCAATTATGTGATATATGGCTATAATAAAGAACATTATATTTTTAAAAACTTATCTATACTAGATTTCAATAAAATCATGACCAAAACACTAATCCATATATTATGCTAATATTTAGTTTATTTCTACTATGAGTCAGATATGAATACTGACATTAATTTACATAGAATTACATAAGCAACATCAAATTCTATAAGACATGTGTCCCCATATTTATACTACATAAATGGTTATACTCTGATTATAAGAAATTTCTACTAATTCATTATTGTTTATGTTTTGGAAACAGACAAGTTATTACAGATTGAAGTGTCAATACTGTGGGGTAGAATGGAATTGTATTTCTTCACTATGATCATCATTTGAAGAGTGTAAGTCTTCGTAAAAGTCCCCAAAGTAAAAAGTAAATTCTTTCCCCAAAATAGGCAATATGTTTTTATTTCTAAAGATCATACTAACTGAGAAATATTTGCTTAGGATATATTGAATAAAAATTATGCTTGGAGAGGCCGGCGCAATGGCGCTTTTGGTTAGGTATCTGCCTTGCCAGTGCTAGCCTAGGACGGACCACGGTTCAATTCCCTGGCGTCCCAATTCCCTGGCGTCCCAATGGTACCCCAAACCAGGAGCGACTTCTGAGCGCATAGCCAGGAGTAACCCCTGAGCGTTACCAGGTGTGGATCAAAAATCAAAAACAAACAAACAAACAAAAAAAAAAACAAAAAAAGAAAAGAAAAAAACTATGCTTGGAAAGGTAAATGCACTGACATATTTGCTGTGATATGTCCCATTAATAATCCTATTATCCCACTATGTCATACATAAATAATCAAAGCACTAGTTATCAAGGATGCTTGGTTAATAGAAAATCCAGAAAAATTATTCTTTGTTTCATAAAAAGTGTCTTATAGTTCTATGGCCTGACTATTTAGGAATGACTTGATGACTGATAATTGATAATTCTCAGAGATACATATGTATACTTTCCTTTATGTTTAAAACATAACTTTATAAATTCATTTAATAAGTAAAATGATAATTTTTCATGCAACAATTTATTAAAAAGCCTTTCACTTTAAAAGAAAAGTCACTATTAGATGATAATTATAGTATAATTCAATATACCTATATTTCCCCCCTTGTTAAAAAGATTCTTTCCAGGGCTGGAGAGGTGGCACAAGTGCTGCCTTACATGAGCTAACCTAGGATGGATAAGTGGTTCTATCACCTGATGTTCCATATGGTCCCTTAAGCCAGGAACAATTTTTGAGTGTATAGCCAGGAATAACCCCTGAGCATCACCCCCCCAAAAATAAAAGATTCTCTCCACATAAAGAATAGCATAATCATTGTAAGTTTACAAATGATGAAATAATCCAATCTAGATATTACAATTTATAGAAATCGTAATCATATAGAGTACAAGTCCTAGTCTTTCAGTAGAGAACTCAATGTCAACATTTGGATAAAAACAGAAATTTAACATATTCATCTGTAGAGGTTGTAGGACAGGACAGGGAATAATCAGTTTATTTACGTCAGTGTGTGTCTTAATAGATAAATGTTTACATAGATAAAATTCACACTTGCAGATTAATCACAATTTTGGCATGTTTTAAAATGTTATACTAATTAAGCAAGGAGTTCATTAAGGCAAGGTAACAATGCCTTGGTAACTGGCCTATACTAGTAAAATAAATTAGAGTCCTTTATAAATGAATATTCTCTTCTAGCAAGATATTTTCTTGGATGTACAATTCAGATTTATCTCTACATAGTCAACTATAAAATACCTCAATATGCCTCATTTTTTTCTTCTTAAAAGCTTAATTAACTCCCATTTCTTGATTTATTGGTTGAGGGAAATAATTATTTTCTGTGTTGTTTGTTTACTTGTTTGCTTATGGAACATACCTGGTGCAGCTAAGTACTTGCTCAAGGCTTTATGTTCAGGAATTACTCCTGGTTATTCTTGGGTGACCATATGTGGTGTGTGAGATTTGATCCTGGTTTCCCAGTACAAGAGAAACATCCTACCAATGTTTTATCTCTTAGGCTTGAAGAAATACAAAGCATGTAAATTCAATAGGTAACTTGTAAGAAATTATATTTAATATCAAGTATTTTATCTTATTTTCTTTCAAAGCTAAAACAAATTATACATAATCTAAGAAAAGCAATATTACTGTTATGTAACATTATTTGAAAACATTAAATAAGACTACTCTTATAACAATAAAACTAAATATAAGTTGAATCCCATTTATCTAGTCAACTCAGTTCTTCGATTTTTAGGAGCTTTCATTCATTTTAGGTACCTAATATCAACCCTGTCTAACAACTGTTATGGGAAATAAGTAATTAGCACCTCTCTTTTAGTTGGCAACAATCCTCATTTCTAGGTGGAAAATTGAAGCTCACAGAATTTGAGAGGCATGAAAGGAAAAATCCCCGATATGTTCTTTGCATAGTAGCACTTACTCTAAATTTAGAAAGATAAATTTTACTCTTGTATTGAATTCATTCCTACAACTACAAAACATTTTCCTTGGAGAATAAGAAGACTGATTCCATTTACTACATACAATATGTATTTATATAGTGAGACAAAACCATTGCCATGTACCTTACAAAATTCAGACTTAGTTTCATATAGTATATATTTTGTTTGTATAAGAAAATGTAGAAATATATAAAAACTGCTCCAATGTGGGTAAAATTAATAAAAGGTGACAATTAATAACAAATGGACAATGCCATCCTTCTTTCATCCTTTTATTCCAAAGAAAATGTCTATGAAATCTTGTTCTCTTTTCAAATATAGTAGACATTCCAGATCAGTCAGTCCAACAACTAACAACAGATTAAAGCAAAAATCTGCTACATTTTCCCATTTTTCCAACTCCTGGTACACACAAAAAACACACATATACACACATTGTGGTATCTATTATATTTTGAAGTATTTTCCAGGTTCAAAGGCAAGTTAAATATCTTAGTTTTCCATATCTACTTTGTTAAGAACTCAAAATTTTTACAATCATATATGGTTTATGTTTTTTCACTTGTAATTCAAAATGTTACCACCAAGATTCAGGCACTGTACTGCAATACAATCAATTGGATAAGGAAGCTAAATAGCAATTAGGAACAATTGGAATACAATCAGGTAAACAATTTCTTAAAACTGTATTTTCCGGCATATAAGACGACTTTTTAACCCATGAAAAACTCTTTAAAAGCCATGGGTTATCTTATACTCTGGTATAAGGCATGCTGAAACTTACTCCAGCTTCAGGGACGAGTGATCCTCCCCTTTCTTACTGCCATATAACATCCAGCTGCCAAGAGTCATCAATCAATCCTCTTCTTGTCCTCTTCTCATCTTTCAGGGCACACAGGGGAGCTGAGTTACTGAGTGTTGCATCTCATCGAGCTGCCGAGGAGTATTTGGCTTTCCGGTGCTCATTCCTCTGTCCAGCTTTTATGGGACACAGAGGAGGAGCCCTGTCTTCCTCTAATGTCCTATTACTCACTGCATCCCAGCCAGCTACTCTTGAAGGAGCCCCCTCTTCCTGCTCTCAATGTAGCTCACAATTAAAACTTCACAGTCACTCACTACAAATGACACGTGTAAAATGATTGTTGGCACTCCAAAGTCTAGCTTTATTAAACATATACTGTGAGCCTTTGTGGGTTCACCTTTTCTCTTACATTTTTTTTAATTTCCATTTGGTGTGTGTTAAAAGAGGAGTTGTCTTATACACCCAGTTGTCTTATATGCCAGAAAATATGGTACTTAATAATCCTGCCCTTCTTTTTGTCATCCACAAAGATTTCTTACTTAAAAATCATTTTGATAGAGGTTGAGATATAGTACAGTGGGCAGGCTGCCTTTCTAGCATTTGGCATATTTAGGTTTGATCCCTGACACCCCATATGGCCTCTGTTCCAGAAAAGCACTGTTCCCAAATGAGTATTATTGGGATTGATCCCTGAGTTCAGGCATAAATCCTGAGCATCATCTTAAAAATAATAAAATCACCTGTCTACAACAAACACAGCATCTTCTTGAGCTAAAGAAAATACAGCAAACATTGTTTCCCATGCATGGGGTCAATCAGGTTCAATCCCCAGCACCACATAGCTATTCCAAAAGAACCACCAGGAGTAATTCCTGAAGAATTAAAAAAGAAAAAGACTAATCACATATGGTTATGGTCTAAAAACAACAACAAAAATAACAACAAAATCTGCTTACACAATTATAATTTACAGTATTTATCATCTATTGAGGTGGAAGTGGACAACACCCAAATGTGTTAAGGGTTTACTCCTGTAACTTTAAAGTTCACTTTTGATGATACAAGATCAGCTACATGTAAGGTAAGTGCCTTACACAATGTACTATCTCTCAGCCCCTAATGCCAGCACCCATTAGGGACTGCTACTCATGTGACATTTTATTTATGTTAGTGTTTGTTTTGTTTTTTTTTGGGTCACACCCAGTGCTGCTCAGGGTTTACTCCTGGCTCTGTGTTCAGAAATTGTTCCTGGCAGACTCAAAGGACAATATGGGATGCCAGGTCAGTCCTGGGTCAGCTGCGTGCAAGGCAAACCTCTACTGCCATGTTATTACTCCAGCCCCAATGTTAGTATTTTTTACATACTGTCAATCACTTTATCATCAACGTGTTCTAAATATACATATACACAAAAGACTCAGTAAGATAAACCTCTTATGGATACTATACTATATGTAAATTGCATATTGTATTAGTTCTATGCTGCTTTTACAATCCTTTATAAATTTGAATCCATTAGGCAATCTTTTTATAACTAATACAGCTTTTATTTACTTACAAACTCCTTTAACATGTATGTGTGATACTAATTTTTGATACATTATGAACTATCACAGCTATGCAAATAATAGATGCTTTTATTGGTGGAATGAAAATCAGTTCGAATCCCAGTGCCCCATATGGTCCCCTGTGCCTGCTAGGAGCAATTTCTGAGCATGGAGCCAGGAATAACCCCTGAGCACTGCTGAGTGTGACCCAAAAACAAACAAACAAAAAAATCATGCAATAAGCCTGGAAAACCAACTTGTGGGTAATTAATTAGTTTAATAAGAAAGAAATTGGGACTGCGATAATATGAAAGCTTAGAATGTTAGAACAGGACAAGACAATTTTACAAGTTCTTGTTAGCAGGTTTCAAATCTCCTTTTTACCTCATATAACAGTTGTCTGTGATGAAAAGAAAACCATATCAACAAAGGGCATATGAACAGTTAGGTAATATATTCTATATACTCACATACAGACACACACATACACATACATACACAGACACACATGTAAAATTCTAGCACTCTATACAAACACATTCAAGTCATAGAAGTTATTTTCCTAAGTGGAGAAAGTAACTGTGGAAAGTGTGGCAAAAATCAAGAAGAATCGCTGAAAAAAATTACAACATGTAGCCAAGGCTGCTCTTAACAGCATTGAACAGCAGAGTGGAGTCTCCATACTGGTATGAAATATTTGCAGTTACTCATCACAGAGCCCCTCTCTGGGAAGCTGTCAAATAAAAAACATTCTGAACTGTTTTGAAATTCAATAACTCTAGTTAATATGCTTCCCATATCTGACAAGCACTGATTTAGGATGTTAACTGAGGATTAGATATCAACAAGCAGTACTAACATTTAATGCCGCACTTGAGAAAGAATCACATAAGTGACCCTGTAGCAACTGCAGTGATTTGCATATGTCCAAGACAGAAAGTTATGAGATTGCCGGAGCACTGTTCTCATTTTAATTTTTAATGCTTTCTCACATCAAAAATCAAAATTATTATTAAAATAGTGGTTTAAAATATGCATGCTTTGGAAAAGAGTCTTGATTTTTGTATTACAGTGTTACATTTCTTAAAATTTGCTATTTTTTCTGAAAAAACTACCCCTTCCTAATTTACTTTTGACAAAGAACTTGGTTATATTAATTTGTGCTGGCCTGTTGCATCTCAGATGTTAGGTGAAGTAGCATAAATTAGAAAGCATAAATTAATATTTTAATAGTTTATTATAGAATAAAAAGCATTCCACTGTTGACAGCTGTGTATTAGAAAACGTATGTAGTCTTTTCAATATAGTATTTTGATAAATGTTTAAAAACATATCTTCTAGTGGATGACAGGGTGCCATCATTTTAGAGTGGGTAACAATTATAAAAGAAAACTGAGATTAGTGGCCAGAGCAAGAACATAGTGGTAGGGCATTTGCCTTGCATGTGCTGACCCAGGACAGACCTGGATTCGATCCTCTGCATCCCATATGGTCCCCCAAGCCAGGAGCGATTTCTGAGAACATAACCAGAAGTAACCTCTGAGCATCACCGGGTGTGACCCAAAAAAAAATTAAGAAAGAAATCTGAGATTAAATAATTAGAAAATTCCAGGAGAGGGGCCCGGGAGATAGCATGGAGGTAAGGCGTTTGCCTTTCATGCAAAAGGTCATCGGTTCGAATCCCGGTGCCCCATATGGTCCCCCGTGCCTGCCAGGAGCAATTTCTGAGCATGGAGCCAGGAGTAATCCCTGAGCACTGCCAGGTGTGACCCAAAAACCAAAAATAAATAAATAAATAAATAGAAAATTCCAGGAGAGAGAAAGCAAAGGAAGAGGGTTTTGATTTTGTTTCCAAATAATAATTTATCATCTTATTCCTTTCAGAAAATTATCTGCCTAAGTATCTTATCTATGGAATTTATTTCACATTAACATTTTTAGTTAATGCAGAATTCTAAACCATAGTCTTTGTTGGGGGGAAAAGTGACTAAATAATTTTTAGCCTATGATCTGCTTCTTGATCTCTGCAGTCTGGATAAAAATCAGTCTCATTTGCTATTAAAGTCAATAGAATTTAGATTATACCAATCAGCAATTAACAATAGCAAAAATTTTTTAGTTTCTGGGGGGTTCTTTTGGGGAGCACACCTAATGACAGTCATGATTACTTCTGATTATGCTCTGGCTAGGGCGACACCAGGGATGGAACCAGGTTCTTCCTATTTTGGTCATATGCAAGGTAAATGCCCTACTTCTGTGCTATCACTCCGGTCCCAGAAAAACTTTTAAATGATATTGAAGAGATTTCAATACAATTATAAATTAAGACTAGATATGTTTAATAAGACTACTTCCAATATAATTTCTTCCCAATTTGATAATATCATCACTAGATAAAACAGAATAATAAAATACCCAAGGGCAATTATACCTAAATTAAATGCACATAAAATGGGAATTCTGCCTGTCATGGTGAAAAAATTGTTATGATCATATACTTCTATTTGTACAAATACAAAAAATCAAATAATTCTATTCTGAAGATTTTTTATTTATATCAAGTTATTAAAATGACTTTATAATCATGGTACATGAACTATACCATGAGGTATAAAAAGAAAAAGTTGGTCTATTAAAGGAAACAAAAATGATTGTTATCTATTTTACCTTACTTTTGGGTTTAAATAATTAAAAAATCTACATCCCAGTAATTTCTTTAAATCACTCTATTATGAATTGATTTATATTAATAATGAAACCTTGGCAATTAGTCTTCAGTGGAAAAATAATATCTATTTTCTCAAAATAATCAGTATAGTCAACATAGCATCTCTAAGTGCTATAGATATATCTTCCTTTTTGAGAATAATATTAAGTGGAAACAACTTAAGTGAATGATCAATAATACGTCATTATAATATGTCATTCAGTCTTACTCTATCATTTTGAAGAGTTTTGATATCATCCCTACAGTCATCTGTCTTCCTGGTAATCCAAAACTGACTTAACAGCTTTTAGAAAAATAAGAATATAATTGGTCAGCAAATATGGACCCATTCTAAAAATGTTTTATAATCAATAATATTCTGTATATAAAGTGAGGATTACAGAGAAATTAAAAATAAAAATTCTACCAGAATCTCAGGAAGAACAGAAGTAATGATAATGATGATGATGATAAAGATAATGATAAAAATTGAAAATGGCTATCCTGTAAGTGTATGTGTGTGTAGGAGAGAAAGCATATGAGTGGCTGTAAAAGCATAGAAAAGCTGAGGCTTATTTGAGAGAGTGTGGTCCACAGGGACATTTCTTCTGCAAAGAAACTATCTAATTCCATCATATGCAACTTTCACCTTGCCTTTGACCTCCTCAACAAATTAAAATGACCTAGCCATAGAGTGACCACAGTAAAGGCTATGTACAGCCCACAATATTGAGGGCATCACATGAATCTGTGCGTTATAATGAATATTTTGGATCAATTTTGACTAAGAGTAGATTACAAAATAAATGGTATCCCTGTGTTCTTTGGTAGAACTGGGAATGTAGCAAAGAGAATGTGAGAATTAGTGTTATTGGTCAGAATAATTTCTCATCTAGCTGGGTATATATCAAAACCACCAGATAACATGCAAAGAAATCTCAAGGGTCTAACAAACCAAGGAAACAACTTAAAAATTGGTGCAGAGATCCATTTTTAAATAGTTTTAAATATCTCTCTAGAGCATTTTTGTGAGCCACAAACTTAAGAAAGGGCATAGAATTTCATAGCAGTTAAGAAGAAAAAGGAATTGAAGGAGGGCAAAAGCAACAAAAAAACAAATACAAAACAAAAATAAAAACAAAAACAAAACTCTAAGTGAGAAAATGGGTAATGAACACAAGAAAGAAGGCAGCAGGGATCCAGTCTCTGAGCTGGGTTCCACCCAGCATCCACCCTCCTTTCACACTTGTGACTTTCCATTTACCTGAACTCATAAGAGTTGAACAGGATTTATTGAGTAGAACTATATGTAGTTTGTCTTCAATCTCCGGGGAATTGAGAAAGCAATATTAAGTGTTAATGAATATTGAGAAAAAGGTGTTTGTTCAGTGAACCTAACCAAGTCTTTATTCTAAAGCATTATTTATAAAGCAATGTGCTTATCAGTTTCAATGAACCCTACTATCTACCAATATAATTTGGTCATACTTTTATCATTGCATATGATATAATTTCCTCAACCAAATCAATATTAGACATATCAACAAAAGAGTACCTAGTGCCAATTACTACAAGATGCAAATGAACTATGCCAGAGAGTAAAATCAAATGCCAAGGGCCATTAAGTTTTCTTTTTGTGTTGTTATTTTTCTCATATGGAAGGTGTTTGGAACCTGGAACAATTGCCTTAGAATGGATATTCAAATGAATAGTGTAGCAAGGTGATTTTATTAGCTGTTTGACTTTGGAGATTTTACTAGAACTACTTCCAGAGCTCAAAGATGAGTTTCTTTTATTAGGATAAATATACTGTCTCTAAAAATTCTTATCATACTTATAAAACAACTCAATATAAAATGGAAAATTAAAACTGAAGACTGACTGAAAAATAATAGCAAAATATTGATTCTTACTTGTACTCAAGTATTTATAGAGATAATATATTTCAATAGTTTTTTAAACCATCAAATGTATTACTTCCAAAATTAACATGGAACCAAAAATAAATACAGTAGAATGATGCATAAAGAGGGGCCAGAGCAACAGCACAATGGGTAGGGCCTTTGCATTGCATCTGAATGAGTTGAGTGTTATCTCTGGCATCCCAGATTGTCCCCTGAGTAATTCCTAGGCACCACCAGTTGTGGCCCAAAAAAACCCAAAACAAACAAACAAAAAAGCATATAATGAAATCATAAAAAAAAAAAAAACTTTATTCCTGGGGCTGGAGAGATAGCATGGAGGTAAGGCGTTTGCCTAGCATGCAGAGGACAGTGGTTCGAATTCCGGCATCCCATATGTTCCCCTGTGCTTGCCAGGAGCGATTTCTGAGCATAGAACCAGAAGTAATCCCTGAGCACTGCTAGGTATGACCCCCCTCCAAAAAAAGAAATTTTTATCCCTAAAGTGTTGCTTCCTTTTACACAAAAAAATATTTAAAAAGTGAAAGTAAGATAGGTTCCTCTAATCCCATAAACCTTAACATTCTTGGCTAGAAACAGACAGATAGAAAAAGTAAGACAGAGACATAGAGAGAGATAATACAAGGGTTAAGGATCTTGTCTTGAACAAGCCTTAGTCAATAATCAACAAAACATTAGGATATCAAGCTGAGCATTACCTGGAATGATCTATGAGCGCAAATCTGGGCATGATCCCTGAAACAACTGTTAAATAAATAAGCTTAACATATTTTAATTGCTGAACTATTTAGTATATCAATATTTATAAATTGAAATAATAACTAATGAGTTCTTCATTCTACAATGTATGGGCAGCTTTGAAAGTTCATTATAAATATTTTTAAATGTGTATATTATTAATTTGTTCATAGACAAAATGATTGCTGAGATTAAATAAACCAGCCACTAAATTTACAACTGATCAGTTAATATTGAATGATCACTTTTAAGATTTTACACATGAGTATAATAGTCTCCAATTTCCCTCAGCATTGCTCATTTCAAAAAATAATGCTACAAGATATGATTATCAGAAAAGACTCTGGTAATAAGAAAAACTTGGCGCTGGTAAGATAGCATGGATGTAAGGCATTTACCTTCCATGCAGAAGGACAGTGGTTCAAATCCCAGCATCGCATATGGTCCCCATGTCTGCCAGGTGTGATTTCTGAGTGTAGAGCCTCAGGAGTAACCCCTGAGCACTGCTGGGCGACCCCCCCCCAAAAAAAAAAGAAAGGAAGGAAGGAAGGAAGGAAGGAAGGA
>PVKC010000044.1:0-109106 GCA_004027635.1 Crocidura indochinensis
CCACAAAGGCAGGCTTGGAGGGCACTGGGAAAATTGGTTGCAGGAAATGAACACTGGTGAAGGGATGGGTGTTGAAAATTGTATGACTGAAACTCAACTATCAGCAACTTTTTAATTCTGTGTCTCATGGTGATTTAAATTTAAAAAAAAGGCAGAGAAAAGAAAGTACTTTATATTTTGTGTTGTCACAGTCATTTTAGGCAGGGAAAGCCTAAAAACTCAATCTTTTAGCCATGCTTGATTATATATTTCATGACCACGAGTGAATATAATAAATAAAATAATAACATTAAAGCTATTCCAAATTATTTACTCCTCCTCCTCCTACCTTCTTTCTCTCCTCTTCCTCCTTTTTTATTTTATTTTATGTTATTGAAACCATTGTGATTTACAAAGTCCTATATAGTTGGGTTTCAGACATACAATGAGTCAGAACCAATCCCACCATCAGTGTCCACCTCCTTCCACCAATGTTCCGCCCCCGTTCCCCAGCCTGCCGTTATAACAGTTCCATTTAAAGTTTAGATTGTTAAAGATTGGGGCCAGAAAGATGGCATGGAGGTAAGGCATTTGCCTTGCATGCAGAAGGACGGTGATTCAAATCCCAGGACCCCAGATGGTCCCCCGAGCCTGCCAGGAATGATTTCTGAGCATAGAGCCAGGGCCTGTAACCCTTGAGCACTGCCTGGTGTGATCTCAAAACAAAACAAAACAAAACAAAACAAAACAAAAAGATTGCTAAAGTTTGGGTCTCTTGATTCCATTGTTGTCGACTTTGGCTTGGATATTTGATTCTGTCCTCGTTGTTGTTGTTGTTGTTGTTGTTGTTGTTGTTGTTTTAACTCACCTGAGATCACCTGACCCCTGCCCACCTCCTTTCTTATTTGTTTCTTCTCCTCCACTCAGTTTTTTTCCCATCTCTACACTGTTTTCTGCAGTCAGCTCCTTTTTATTCTACTTCTTTGCTTTAAATTTTGCAAGGATTATCTCATTTAAATCTCACTACACTTACAAAGATGACTTGAAGGACTGGATTATATGTTTTGCATAAGAGAGCCTCGGATTCAGTTCCCAATATTGCATGGGTCCTTGAGCCGTGCATGTATCCTGAGCACCACTGAGTGTGATTCCAGAAACAAATAAGTCAGACTATAGATCTAAAAGGCAGATATCATTTTATAGTACTAGTGACTATTGAGTACTTAGCACGTATAAAATCAAAGGGTATTAGATAAATTAATCCTAATGAGAACCTTGAAATGAAAGTGTTATCTCTACTTTCATACAAAAAGAAAAATGAAGCAGAAAAACACAAAATATCTTACCCATAGTCACAGAACTGGTAAATTCTGGACTTGGCTGAGGAAGTAGGGAACCTGGAGGCTAGTCTATAGCACAGAGTGTATTACTGGATCCTAATTTCCTCCCCTTGAGAAATATTTCTCCTTTCCCCCTCACAACACCATTATCCGGCTCAAACACAAGAGGGTATGTGACTATTTAACATGGAATTTCCCTTATTCTTAACACATTTAATTTCAAATCACAAAGGCTAAATGGCAGGCGGTATGTCAATTAAACATAAAAGCCACATTTCTCCTCTGTGGCTTTTTATTTCTTCACTTCTTTTTAACAATTTCTGACATTTGCATAAGCTTGCTCAAAAGAACGCAAACCATGCCATGTTGAGAGCAAAGAGCAATTGACTTCATAATTGATTGGGTAAAATGTCAAGGAAATGAAGAAACAGAAGGGCACTGGTATTGGCTGCAGCTATGAAAACAACCTGGCCTCACTTGGATGACTGTTCTTGAAAAGCACTGTGAGATAGGATCTTCACATCTATACTTACTTACTCAAAGATGCTACTGCACAAATTCTATTATTCATGCATGGAAGCAAAGAGGCAGCAACTGGCCCATCTAAGTTCAATGCTTTGTTTGAGGGACATCTGATCTCAGGAGGTACAAATCAGTAGAAAAGCTCAACATGTCCATCATGGAACACCGGTCTTATGTGTGTGTGTGTGTGTGTGTGTGTGTGTGTGTGTGTATTTATGAGGGGGGTGTAGGGGAAAGGATTCCTGCTCACAAACAATAGCTACCAGGCCTCAATTCCCACAAAAGTTACTCAGTATTCTTTTCCAGGATTGGAGTCAGCCTTATCAAGGACCATACATTCCAGAGTGGCCCATCCACAGCCTAACTTGAAAGAAGAAGATTCCAAAAGCTAGAGGGATGATAGATTTTACTCTAATTTTTATATCTGTCTTAATTCCCTCTTCCAAAAATGACAGGAGAATGATATTAGCTAATGTTTAAATATGTATTGAGTGTCTCTATGCACGTGGCACTATGTGAAGCAGATCACATTCGCTTTCTAGTCCTAACAACATCCCTGAATGCAGATTCTGTTATAATTTACATCAAAGCACCAGACCCCAAGGAAAAGAAAGGCCAAACATATCTAATCTCTCAGTGGCAGTGCAGTGAGACAAATTCTTACCATTTTAGGTCAGTCCCTAGGCTTACTACATTAAGTGATAACCTCTAAAGATAATCAGAATCTTTAGGGGGCTAGAGAGAACAGGGGATGCTTAACTCCACTTTGATCTTCAGCACTAAATGGGTTCTCAAGTACCTCTCTTTGCATTGTAGTCCTGGAGGCTCCCCAAAAATACTTGGTGTAGGCCTAATGGCTCTTGAACACCACAGAAGTGGCTTTGTTGGTTCTTAGCCCTTCATAGCTCAGACAACACCACGTTTTTGCATGTTTGTATTGAGCTATCAGTAGGTTCGATGATCACCACGTAGGAGCCCTCACACCCACAATATAGTAATTCTTCAAAGAAAAAGTAAATTTAATTTAGTCAATAAATTAACATAAACTGTGCCATGAAAGAAGAATAAAAGTTAACAAGACAACACGCCATGTCTCCGCCATCATGAAGTTTCTGTCTAGCAGAGAAAATAGAGACTAAACAAATATTTTCAAATGCATTGGATTTTAATTAGAGTTAAGTATATGTGATAGCAGAACATTTCTCATGGACTTTTAACCTAGTCTAGGAAATACCTACGGAAACAGTATTTAAATGGAAATAAGCATCAACAACTATTTGGTAGATGAAAGAAGGTTGAAGAGCAAGAGCCTTCCAGAGAAAATCAGAGCTGTGTGTGTGTCTGTGTGTATATGTATGTGTGTTTATGAAAGCATGAAGGATCACACTAATACAAACTAAATTTAGAACTCCCTACTTGCATGTAGTTATACATAAGATATCATGCAAGCGCTGTGAATTATACAAAGATGAGTAAGATGAAGTCGCCTGTCCAGAATTTGTAATCTAACTGGAAGGTGGAAAAGGATAATATAACAAGGGGAGCAGTAGTAGTTGAAGAGGAGAATACACTTCAAAATGTGGAAAAATGTATAAGGGCAGAAGGGCATCGAAGGAAAATAGTCTCAAAGTCAAGGCACTGGAAAGCCATCTCTCAAAATAGGAATGTACCCCCAATGTAAGTCTGTTGAAAGAATCTAAAGAAGATTAAAACATAGTGATGGCAGCAAAGAACTCTGACAAGTCAATGCCTGACACTTTCCCAATTGTAATGGAAAAGGGAGGTTTAAAATGCAGGCACAAGGATACAGAGAGCATAGTGGTAGGGGATTTTTGCCTTGCATGTGGCTGACCTGGAGGAACCTGGTTCTATTCCTGGTACATTCCATATGGGGCCCCAGCCTGGCAGGGGTGATTTCTGAGTGCATAGCCAGGAGCAACCCTTAAGCATTGCTGGGTGTGACCCAACAACCAACTAATCAATCCATCAATCAATCAATAAAGTTAAAAAAATTAAAAATAAAAAGCAGGCACAAGACACAAACCCACATTTGCATTCTATGAGGAAATGCAAAATGAACAAATGGATTTTTTAAGTGAGGATAAAAATAACCCCATGATCATACTTCATAGAAAGAAATAAAAGGCAGAAAGTTCAGAGAACTTTTGATATTTGGGGGCCAAAAAGCCTTTACAAAGGCTTGTGGTTGAATAAATAAAGAGAATCCGAAAGCCCTTGAAAGACATACATGCACTGCAAAGAAGCAGTAAAAAAACAAAAACAAAAACAGGAAATGTGAGTGTAGAAAAGCAAAGGGGGTTGCTGGGGAATTGACCAGTGACTAATAAACAACTGTCAAATCTCTCTGATGATATACAGTAATAAATAAAAAAGAAGCAGAAACATACCTGTGCAATATGCCTGCAATAAATAAAAATAACAAATATTTGTAAGATTATTTATAGTTCCTGGAGCACGTATTTTGACAAATATTATTTCAACTAATCTTGTAAACCACCTTGTGAGATAAGTGTACATCATGTCAAAATGGAATGCCGGTGGATATTTATCTATTGAGAGATAAATGATGGAGAAATAAGACTCGGAGTATTTAAATCTGCTCGAGATCAGTCATTCCCCCATGAGTTCTCGGAATTAAGAAAGTGCAGAAGAGGGAAAAGTACACTTTTCTACTGTCTTATTCTGTGAGGCACTGGCCTTCTGCTTTATTGGACACTTATTTTGCCTTAGCCTTGTAGACTCCAGTAAAGGCAAGAATCAGTCTCTACAATTCATATTGTATTGAAGGTTGGCTATATGGTTTCACTCTACCAATGAATAAAAAAGTCAATTTAGAACGTGGGTGCCAGTGTGAAACAACAGAAAGAAGGAAAATCACAGAGCATCGAGTCATTTCAAACTAGGCCACTCGGTCTCCTTCCTACCTCTACAATCCTCTTGGAAAGATACAAGCAATCCTGAAAAGCCAGACATGAACTATATAATCTTTTATTTCAGGTAAAGTTTAGAAGGAAACCTTAATGTCCTATTAAGTTGGACTCGTCACATTATGGCTTTTATATTCTCCAAAATGTCCCTTTCAAGTCACACTTCAAAAACTCACTTGGGCGAGGAAGAAATGCTTGAAGTAATGTAAAATAAAATAACAGTATGACTTTTTTTTTCAAGTTTCACAAAGGTGACAAAGGAGGGACAGGAGACTGAAAATCGCAGCCCCAAATCCCATTCTGTCTTTGCAGAATGAAAGGAGTTAGTGTGCAGAGCGGGTGTAGACCTGGGTCCACTCACATCCATGATCCTGAAGCAGGGTCCGAGTAGCCACATTCATCAATGTTGCTATTTATAAAAGGTGAAGCCAGAGTAGTTGTTCTGAGACTCAAGGTCCTTATTCGGGGACTTGGCCTGGAAACAAGTTGAAAGCTATATTTTGGAAGTCATCTTAACAAAGAAAGTTACCCTTTTAAGAGCTTCTCTGGCTTGAGGAGAAGGTATCAATAAGGAGGAATAACCCAGACAGCATTTTTCTTTTTCTAATTTAAGAATCTGGTACACAAAAAAAAGCCTAAGAGAGGGCGAAGGAAATGGATCCCGACCTTATGACATTTGGCACAATTTCTGAGGCAGGTGTCAGATAGGTTCATAAGCAACTATCGTGCCAAATCTTATCAAAACCCAAAAGACAAAAAAAGAAAAAAAATACACACTTTATAATTGACATCAAAAAGGAAGTCATTTTATTTTTGGTACATTTGCTTTGGAGGGAGAGCCAACTAATTGGAAAGAGTCCATAATTTAACCAACACCAGATCTTACTGGATTCCCCAATGGAACTTAATAAATGCTAGTTTCCAGATATACTGACTTTACAGTTTTCTCTACTTAATGATCACCAGCACCTTTTATGACATTAAATGAAAACAAAATGAAGACCTGAAATCTCATGATCAAGAATTGATTTTTGGCAGACAAGCAAAATTGTTTGGTCTATTTTTATGGTGGATATAATTGTATTCATAACCCATAAACAATGCACATCTACTTCAATACTTTTTCAGCCTGTCTTTGGTCATAAACTTTAATTAAAACAAAACATCCCTTAGGTAAATCAAAGGAAGTGCCATTGAAATAATATAAACACCCAAGGAAACCTTGGGCTGTTTCCACGCTTCAGTCTGATTAGATGGAAAAGCACTGAGTACTTGTGTCCTTAAACCAACCAATAGACTGTGATTATGAGAACTTCCTCTAGTATTAAAGACTTTTGGCATAGTTTCTGGGGGAAATTTGTGCCAAAATCTCTCTATTCCAAAAGAGGTTTTCTACTTGGAGGCTGTACTATTTATAAAGGCTATCTTTCATGAGTAGACTGCCCTCTATTTAGCTGTAAGAAGGCCTGTCTGTCACAGGATTCAGACTGTCTGTCCCAGTTGGCTGATGGCAGAAACTTATGCTGGAGTTATGGCAGAGAAAACATGTTTTCCATTATGCCTGCACCAAAGTGGTGATTAATGCGGCACGTGTCAGACAGTACTGGGAGTAGCCAGTACTCAAAATCTATAGGTTGTTTACAGATGCTGAAAATGGTTTCTAAAAAATTAGTATCTCGGCTTACCTTCTCTTTACCTTTTATTTCTCAAGATAGAAAGAAATCATGACAGTTAGACTTATTTTAGTCAACACTTTAATCAATTACTTGTTCCTTAAGCCTTTCCTTTGTGCTGAGGGGTAAGGAATATTTTGGCATTTGACAAGTGTTTTCTTTAAGAAACCATGATTTCTAATTTTACTTCATGTTTGTTGTTTTTCTATAAATGGTATTCTATGTAAGAAATTGTTTTTAGGGCAGGCACAGTAGGATAGCAGATATAGTATTCGTCTTGCATATGACTGATCCAATTTTGATCCCCCGCACCACATATGGTCCCTGAGTACTTCCAGGAGTAATCCTGGAGGAAATAGTTCCTGAGCATCACTGTGACTCCAAATCAAAACAAACAAACATATAACAACAGAAAAACAGGTGTATTTTTTTCAGAGAATTCTGAATCCTCTTAAGTTCTACCAAGACTACACATTCTTTCTCAGAATACTACTATGTAGGATTTCTAAGGCATTAGGTGGGCCAAGAAAATGAAATGGTTCAAAGGGCATAGTACATGCTTTGCATACAGGAATCTCAGCACTGCAGAGTCCCTTGAGCATAATCAGATGAAATTCATAAGCCCTGAGTCAGAAGTAGCTTATGAGAATCACCAGGTGTGATCCAAAAACCCAAGAGAAAAAAAATTCTGCTAGAGTTACAAGTCTCACTGATTAATTACTACTGTTAAATTAATCCAGAAATAATCACAAAACTAGAAGATTGGATTTGTATTTGTAGATAGGAATTTGTGCCTTCACGAAATAAAAATATTAATAGGTTCATTAAACAATTTTCTGGATTGATATATTCTTCTGATTCTGAAAAGTAATAAAAACCAAGAGGTAATCCCAAAGGTCAACGAGCCTTTATGTGTAAGTTTCCTGGGGAAGGTCAGTCCCTTGGAGAACAGAGTGACTTGCAATGACCATCACTCAAAACTGCATTATTCTCCTTGTAGAAAATATACTCCTGCCAGTGTTGATGACTAGAGCTGCCAGGTTCAGCAAATAAATGACAGGACTCCCAGTTAAACTTTAATTTCAGATAAGTGATAAATATTCTCAATGAATCATGTTTCAAGTACTGCATAGGAAAAGTTTATACTAAAATTATTTGGCTTTTTCTTCTTTGTTTATTCTGAGGTCATCAAAAACAAGCCAGACTCATGGCTTTACTCCTGATTCTACAGCAGGGGATCACTCTTGGCTTGGGGGGGGAACCATATTCAATGGCAGTGATTGAACCCCAGTTGATTGCATGCAAGGAAGTTGCCTTATCCTCTGTGCTAACTGCCTAGCTCCCGTATATTTATCTTTTACTGTAATCACATGTAATAATATGTCCTTTTTTAACTATGTCCTATTATGGCTTTGAAATTTACAGTCAAATTGTTACTTATTCTAGAAAGATATGTTATTATATTTATCTATATTTTATTAGTATTTTATTAATTTTATTAATATATATAATGTTTATATTATTATGTTACATTATTAATATATTCTTCTGGGGCCCGGGAGATAGCATGGAGGTAAGGCGTTTGCCTTTCATGCAAAAGGTCATCGGTTCGAATCCTGGTGCCCCATATGGACCCCGTGCCTGCAAGGAGCAATTTCTGAGCATGGAGCCAGGAGTAACACCTGAGCGCTGCCGGGTGTGACCCAAAAACCAATATATATATATATATATGTATATATATATATATATTATTCTAAGTAAGATGAAATAACACTAGATTTCACAATGCCACTTCAGTGAACTTTTGGGTAATTAAGACAAAATTAACTTCCTCCATTATATGGTTATGGCTGTTGTTGATTAGGTAAAATGGTTATGACAGGGCTAACTTGCTTGGTTTTGATGAACAAAAATTAATATACCTTCACTACCAAATAGCCTAAGCCTCTATCACGACTGTCTCTGTGTCACCTCTAGTCTGTCACCTCTTATAAACTTTCTTCTACTACTCAATGATCTTAGTCTTTCATTCAAGTATCATTTTTATTGGTCAAAATATGGAGGGATGAGTAGGATAGCCATGTGCAAGATAGCCACTCACAGCCAAGAATATGAAGTCCACATGATATCAGTGATGCTAAGTCTGAGAAACTGATACAGCACTAGGTGAAACTCTTACATTGAAATTTAAAGTTTTCTGAAATAATACTCATCTTCCTTTCCAGACTTAAATGCTTCTTCTCTCTGAAAATATTTTATAGACTGAGCAAAAAGTCATCTGTTTCTAGTCTGCCAACATATTTCCTATTTTCTATCTTGTCAACCTTGTTTTTACTGCTATTATTTTACCCTCTGGTATTCTGTCACCACCCTATTCTACCTCCCAATTACTGCTGCAGACTTTTCCAGGTAAGCTCGCATAACTTGCCCTCTGGGCAAACTATCATTCTTCTGCATTTGTTGTGTGTTATTCATTACATTACACCACCTAACTCTCCTATTCTTTGGTTAACTTTGTATTACCCTAATCCTTGATGAAAAATCCTGATCTACTAAATCCAAAATCTTAAACAAAGCAGATATTCAATAAATATTAAAATTAATGGGTCTATGAAATAGCATAGGGGATAAAGTACTTGCCTTACCTCCAGACAAAACTGGTTCTATACTTTAGTACCACTTATGGTCCCCTGAACACCACCAAGGGCACTTGAGCACAGACCCAGTAATAACCCATGAACATTGCCAGATATGATCAAACCCTCTTCCCCATAAAATTAAATATAATTTCTTTGTTTTCTAAAATTATTAGCACCTAGATTTCCCTTGCCTTTAAGCAAACAATAAAAGCTAGTAGGTTCTTTTGTGTAAGGGTTAAATAATATGTTGTACTAGTGACAACTCTATATCTGTTTATAACTGAAACCCAACTACAAACATGCTTGTAATTATGGTGCTTAATAAAGAATTATTAAAAAAAAAGAAAAGAAAAAGAAATTATGCAGTTTACAACTGCTGAATGAAGTTAGAAAGAGAGGAAAGGATAAAAAACCAACATGTAATCCCAGTGAACTATATCTAACATTTAGTTCTATATATATATCATGCTTTCTTAGAAAATTTAATAAACTTTTCATTTAACTTCATAAAATATGTTTGTTTTATATGTTAGATTCTTGTTCCAGTCCAGGTTTTGGATTTGACACATACTCTTGATGTTTAAGAATAATTATCCATCTTTACACACTGATTTACCCGTCTATCAGGTGTATTACATTGCTCTCCAATTGCTCATTTTAAGCTCTTTAATTCTGCAATGTATGTTTCATTGTTGATAGCCTTAGAAAAATTCTCTGCCTGGTAAAATAAAGCCTGCGACTTGTCAGCTTAATAGATGCTACTAAACCACTTCTTAGAAACATTGAGAAATATGAATGACACGAGAGGCCAAGATTTTGCTCCTAGATTTTTACTTTATTGCCTTTTGACTTTTGTAAGGCTTACTTAAGGACAAGGATTGAATATTGCTTAGTCCTTTGAGGTCCAAGCATTCATAACAGGCATTTCCTTTGTCCAAGAACTGAATCATTTTCACCACCTCAGAGATACTTTATTTTTTTCAAAACCCCATAAGATCTATGAAGTTGAAAAGAAACCGTGAATCACCATATTACTGTATATGGTAAGGATTGAATATTCTGGTTTCTGTTGCCATATTTAGACATAGTGTAAGTAAGTGGAACAGCGTTGATGAAAGAACACAAATCTTCAGCAGGCAACGGAGTTTAGAAACCAAAGCACCTTCTGAGCTTGTGTTTTTTTCAACTTGTGTTTCTCAAATCCACCTCATTAGTAAAGTTCAACCAAATATATTTTTTTCCTGCTTCAAATGCTGTGACTTATCTGAACCAGGATGATTTGGTATACCCATATAAAAAAAGTTTTGACCTATATTCTTTCTCAAAACAGTCCTGATTTCATGGCAACTTGTTTTTAGGGTTGTAATTTTTTTTTACTAAAAATGATAAAAGAAAAAATTTTAATTTTATTCTGCATTGGTCTACAATTATTGCAAATTAATCCTCTGAGTGTTAGGAAAAAGAGAGACAGCGAACACTAAGAAGTCAATTCCCAAGAATATCATTTGTAATAAGGTCAAAAATAAAAATCATATGTTTCTATATTTTCTTGAATTAAGCATTTTTTAGTAAAAATTAGCACCCTAATTCTTGATTGCTAATATTAGTAAATGAATGCTTTTTATTTACACCTGGCCAAAAAATATATTCACTATGAGCATCTCTATATAGATCACGTTAATCCTTATTTGTTTTCAACTCACTAGGCCTATGGCTTTGCGTGTTTTAAACACAGAATATTTGTTGTTGGCTTTGAATGTGATTAGTCTTGTAATATGAAAACAACCTAAAATGTTTCTATCAAATTCCAAGTTATTATAAGCAATCTCTGTATATTGACTAGTCTTGAGACTGGTTTTCAGATAAAATTATAAACTAAAGTTTATAACATAAGTTTATGACATAAGCCATCTGTATTTCATTAAATTTAAAAGGATATAACATTATTTAGAAAACCTAGAAGATAATGAATAAATTATTATAAGTATATTATTTGCATACAGAATATACGTACTATTAAACTGCTCCAGATAAGTAAACTAGTTGAATTTGGTTATATATTTAACTAATTGCTTAGGTTGCACAACTGAAACCTATTGTAACTTATTATTTGATACTATAATAACATTGAAATTAAATTTATTGAACTACAAGGACATTCCATTTTAGCTTTCATTCATAAATGGGTTCCCCTAACATTTTTTCTAAAAATACTCAAACGATATTTAAAATATACTTCAGGGAAAGGTCAGTGAACAAAAAAAATGAAATGCTACTTGTCATATATGTTCAATATTAACAATAATTTTTCTAGAGTAATGAAACACGTTTAGCATATTCTAAGAACTGATACACATTACTTTGATGATAGTTTTGAGGAAAGCAGGACAAACATTTCTTTTCTTAGTTCACAGGTAAGAAAATAGAGTCACAAGTTTTAAATCAATTTTCCCAAGAACATTTTTCTTTTGTAAGGCAGAGAGAATTACACTCATCAAAGCTGAAGATGACGTTTTGCTGCTTTTTATATCCTTTTCACCAACATGTACATAGCATAGTGCTGGTACATTGGAAACACACAACCATTTAGATCACTTGTCTATTTGAAAGTAATCCACTGACTACTCATATTTTATCATGAATGTGCAGAGTCAAGTGAGAATCAGAATGGAAAATGCTGTGAGGTCGCACTGGCAACCCTTCAGGACTACAGAATTCTTTCTATTCACAGGTCAGAGCTGTGTCCCCATAGAGTAACTAACTGCCCTTGGCTAGAGGAAGCTATTTTGCTCAAGTGCACGATTTCTCCTGGGGACTGCCCATACCCAATGACTAGTCAATGACAGGTTACAGAATTTGAACCGTGTGTCTCCATTTGGGAACTCTCCAAAGGATCACTTCAGACTCTTTATTCCCTGTGGGACCAGCTGATGCTGTTACCATAAACCACATTACTGTTTAGCTTCTATAGAGGCACAATTTTGGTGTTCCTAACTCACCTAGGGGTTATTCCGGAGAAGACTGAAAGTCTTTCATCAATGTTTTACTTTCAAATCTTGTCTATTTATCAAGATATGAATTTCATGGAAAAAAATCAAATGGAATTTTGCACATCCAGAGATTCCATGAGTTGTAAGTTTCTAATGCTTTTTGGCACTCTGACCAAAAGATCAATAGGTAATTGGCTGAAGAAATAGTAAAGTAGGTAGTGTTCTTGCCTTGCATGCAGCTGACATGGATTCTAGTCCCAGAATTCCATATGACCTCCAAACTATGAGGTGCAATTATGTATGTATATCCAAGAGCAAACCCTAAACATTATTGGGTCTGACCCTCACCCTCCAAAAAGTATAAATAAGTAAAGAAAGAGTTTATGATAGTTTCTGCTACCCTAAGAGAAACCATTGATTATAATGTCCAAGAATAAGCATATTATTTTTAATCAAATTATACAATGGACAGAATATTTGATTCAGGTGAACGAATAAGCTATTTGTTGGCATGCAAAGAACAATCTTTTGTGGTATATGAGAAATATATTTCAGGACCTTTGGAGAGTATGACTATGGGCTCACAGATAAGAATCACACTTCCATATAAGTAACCTACCCAGCAAAGTATAGTCACAAATGAGGACAACCAAGAATGCATAGTTGAGAAGAAAAATACTGAATATCAGATACTGCTTTGAGATTGGTTATCTCAACTGAATCAAGTTCCTCCAAACTTTCTCTTAAATTTTTCACCATAAGAACATCAATAATAACATAATAGTTCCTCCCACAAGGGGTGAAAGTATTACATAAAGTGGCAAAAAATTGGTTATATTGGGTTCTGTCTTGTTCCACTGAGACCTCCTCAAGGATAAAAGCATATTTCCCTTGACTGTCACCCTCCCACAAAGGTTTCCCATAGCCCAAAGGATCTCCTGATTATTTCCCTCCCACCCCTTTTTTTTTTGGTTTTTGGACCACACCCAGTGATGCTCAGGGGTTACTCCTGGCTATGTGCTCAGAAGTCGCTTCTGGCTTGGGGGACCATATGGGACACTGGGGGATTGAACCGTAGTCCGTCCAAGGCTGGCGCAGGCAAGGCAGCCACCTTACCTTTAGCGCCACCACCCAGCCCCAGCCCTCCCTTTCTTAATCCATTAATAATTCATCACCATGGTACCAATCCCATCATCTTTATTTGTGTATATGTAATATGTGTAATTTGTGTATATGTATATGCATATATACAGTTTTCAGATGACTAAAGCTACTATTGAAATTACATCACAGTTTAATTCTTCCCTCTTTCAAGTCCAGCTTCCATTTGGTATTCAATAAACATCCTGCAAGCAAATAACTACATAATTTCATTACCTAGAGAACCTCAACTTTGACAACCTAGACTCCAATTGAATATCATTGCAATATTTATATTATACATACTTATTTGACACATATTTCTGTGTAAAAAATGGCATCCCTATAGCAAAAGCAAGAGAAAAATTAAAGCAGACCAACTACCTTTTCCTTATAATAATATAATCAGGTTATAATCATCTTATCAGAATATAAGCATAATTTCATCTTATGCAGTGACATTTTTTTTGCAGATAATATTTTAAAAGTTGTCTGCTAACTCAGAATTCGTGTTAGCAGATCTGACAAAATAGATTTTCATGATCTATTAAATCGATAATCCATGTACTAAAGAAAATTTACACTACGAGTTCCACTTTGCTCTCCAATGTGCATCAATACAAAGCTTAAGGAAAAAGTCAGCTGCTGTAACCATGCATAAAAAGGTAATTCATAAGATTTTTTTATTATGTGATACTGGAATCACTGAGCAAAATTTAGTCCTAAGATACTCTTGTCCATCATACCAAAAATTAGTATCATAGAAAGTAAAAAGACATTAAAATAAGTGGATCTTCAGGAAATGCTTCCTTCATCCTGGTGTAAAACAATGTTTCCAGAACTATTTCAAGTACATTAATCTGCAAGATGCTTATAATTCAAAAAAAAGTCATCCAGTCTGGTCTCCAAAATCTTCTGCATGAAATGATAGAGTTTATTTTATTTCTTCTATTTTCCTAATTTTCTTACCTATAGTTGAAAAAAGAGACTGTTTCAACTTTTATTTAAAGTAGGCTACTTTTAAATATTCAGTTTTGTTTCTCAAAATTTCATCTAAGTTGTAAATATGCCTTTTAAATATAGAAGAGTGAGAAATTTTCACTAACTGAAAAAAACATTAAAAGAGCCAGAGATGACAGAGATAATATGGTGAGTAAAATGCTTAAATTGCAAGTGACTGGCCTCAGTTTGATCCCCAGAACCCCATATGGCTCCTGAACATTGCCAGGAATGATCCCTGAGCCTAGAGCCAGCAGTAAACCCTGTGCACTGCCAGAAACAAAAAGAAAAAGATGAGCAGAACCCTCATAATAAGAGTCAATTTTATGAATTTCCAAACAAAGCGGATTATTTTGTGGCTAACAAAGTTGAGTGAACTGCTAAATATACACCCCCAACATGAGGTAGCAAGGAAGTGAACAAAAAATTCAACACGCAGGAAAAAGGATGAAATCTATAAGAAAAAAGAGCCTTGTCTTAAATGAGACATTCAAGTAACTAAATCATCAGTAACAATAGCATTTCCCCTGACATCTTGATATATAAGAATAATAAGATTTTCTTTGAGTAACCATTAACCTAGTACTCTATTACTAACAGCCCAGCACAAATCTGGCATGGTCATGTTTATGAGATATTTACAATGTCTATTAATTATATACCTAATTATGTACCAGGCTCCCCATTTTTTACTGCAAATGTTCAGTGGCCTCAATGATTTAATCACTTTCATCAATATAAAAATATTTCTCAAAACCATAAGCTGTTTTGCTCTCCATCTACACTCTTCTTAGTCTTGGAGATAATATAAAATAATGCCAAAGTGGGGGCCAGAGCTGTGACACAGTGGTAGGGTGTTTGCTTTGCACATGGCTGACCTAGGAAAGACCATTGTTAGATTCCCCAGGTGTCCCATATGGTCATCCAAGCCAGGAGAGATTTCTTAGCAAATAGCCAAGAGTCACCCCTGAGTGTCACTAGGTTTGGCCCAAAAACAAAACAAACAAACAAACAAACAAAAAAGCCAAAGCGATGGCAAAAAAAGAATATAGGGCGAATTATAGTCTTTGGTTTTAATATGACTGCATGCTACTTGTGGATATTTTTGAATAAAATTATATCATGCTGACTTTGATTTGGTGAGTGCAGAAAGATGTGGTAGGGAGAAGAATTCTCATTCTCATCTGAAATTTAGCTGCATTTGATCTATTTTTCAGTTTGGTGTCTTGTTTCCATTCTTTGCCACATGAAAAGCAATGAGGCAAATGAACTGAAACCTCACTCAATATTTTCTTCTTTAGAAAATTTCTGGCAAGTAGTTTCTTTCCTAACCAAGAAGGATTCTCTTTCAATACCAAGGTCTTTTAATTAACGTTAGTTAAAAGTTACCTTCGGGTGGTCCTATAGCTTCAACTCCTGTGACAGCATTTATAGTTTTGTGAAGAAAATAAACCACTTGCTCCCATCCATTTCCTCGTGAAAAGAAACACATATATAAAACAAACAGACAACTGTATATATGGCAATGCTGTAAGTAGACAGAGTATTATCTTTATGATGTTATCTTTTTTAACATCACTACTCCATACTCACAATATCACTAATTCTTAAACTACTTTCCATTGATGGATTTAACTTATTCCTCAAGTTTCTATAAACAAAATTTCTATATCAATAAGAAAGAATGTGGCAAGTGGTAAATAAGATTTTCCATGCTTATAATTTTTTATATTTTATTTTGCACAACATAAAAATATCATATTAACCCAAACAAAAGAGATTAGAAAATAATTATGCCATGTTAAATGCTGAAATATTTTGTTTTCTAAGTACCCTCAAATTTCTGAGCATAAAAAGTAGCAATCATGATTAGTATAAAGATTTAAGGGGTTGACAGGGTTAGGAGTTCAATAAAAATTCCAAAGCTATGATGTGTCTTCTCTAACTTGAATAAAGAATAAAGCACTACACCCTTTAGCAAATGAAATAGGTTTATACTTATTATAAAGGTGTAATGAACAGAACTCATTTATCTAAGGCTTTCTATTACTCCAAACACTATTTCTAATCAAGAGATTACTATAAAATTGCATTACAGATCATCATGGAATTGTTTATAGGATTCTAAAGTTTATCCATCAGGTGTATAATAATTCAACGAAACATGTCAGATTACTTATAGGAAGAGTATCATCATTCATGTCATTCATGTGTCTGCCCTTCTTGTTCTTAAATGGTCTGGATAATTCTCTGTTGTAAAAAGGAATTCATTTTCCTTTCTGAAAATCATAGGAGCACCCAGTTTCCCTATCATTTGTAAAATATCATAAAAGATGCCAAACTCTATCGAGATTTGTTGGCAATTTGCCACAATCAAACCAACTTAAGGTACAAGTTTGTACTTTGCCCAATTCTACCCAAAGACTACATAATGAAAAACCTTTTGACAAGTTGATTAATAATACTGAGCTGTTAAAGTTCAGCTGACTGAGCAATTAAACATTCCAAACAGCAATGAACCTTCAGAATGTAATTTATGATAATTTTATGCACAAGAGCTCAGTGGCTTTTTAATTTGATAGAATGTTCGTAGCACAAATTTCTAACAAGGGAGTGTCAGGGTTCCATACATCACTGAGATTACTTAAACATTTCAAATGTGGCTGATGAATGAAGTTTCTTGAGATGTGGGGTGATCCAGAAGGTGTTGGAAGGTTGAGATTATTCATCATATCAATTATTGAGAGTGGATGCACTGACATCATACTCCCTGTTCATATTTTATGTCCACAGTAAAGATAAGTCAAGCTTGAAATAACATACTTCCCCAACTACAATACCTGCAGGTAATTCAACACCCCCTCCGCCCTCCCTCACTCATTGCATTGTCTTTCCGATCCATCGCTCTCTGCTTCTCGACCAGATTTTGAACATTATTTGAAAAATATCTATGATATAAAAGCCAGAAGAGAATCACAGAAGAAAAAAATGTGATATGACTACAAATTTAGAATCATGGTCTCATAGAATCAAAAAAGAAATGGGGAGTAATATGACTTAGCTCAATGGCCAGCCAGCTTCTCCTTTAACACTTCTTTTTTTTAATAATATTTAAAATAATATTTATTTAAACACCGTCAGAGCAAGCGTGATTGTGATGGGTTCCAGTCATAAAATGAACAGACCCCTTCACCCCTTTCCACCACCATCTCTCTCCACCACACCCCCTGCCTGTCATTCTACTTCTCTCACTCTTTAACAGTTCTATCCTTCTCTAAAACTCTTGAATTTTGAAAGTGCAAAATACTCTGGAGACTACTTCGACTAGATTTCTCACTTTTATCTTACAAAATATTATGGGCCCTGTTGACATGATTATTCTGCACATACATTTTTTTACCGTTTTATAAATAGAAATGAATTGTCCTGAAAAGCAGAAAGGCCTTACTTAAAAATCTGAATCCCTGCCTTGAAAATTAAAAATTTAGAAGTTCTGGATACAAGTGTCTCTTTATTTAATCTTTCGCTGGAACTTAGGAGCCACCCAATTCATCACGACTCCCACCATCATCAACCGCATTATACCAGAGTAGGATTATTCTTGTATGATACAAGTCTAGATCATATAAAAATGTAAGCTGTGGTCTCTGACTTTGATTAACCCTTTATTGTAGAGTCAAGTGAGTGAGTCAGTAATAATAGCAGGACCTACTAGTTCTAAAAGTTTACCAACTAGTTAATAGCAGAACCAGGACATTTAACTCTTCATTCAATACTTGTTACATTTCTCTTTAGCAGCATTTGCTCAAGAAAATCATATTTCCTCCCATGCTCTGGTTGAGGTTGTGGTGGTGGTGGGGGGGCAGATAGTAGCTCTGGGATACAATGGGAATGCAGGTTTACATTGCTTGCTTAGAAAAGTCTTTTCTTTTTTAGGAAAACATTGGATGATATTTTTCCTGGTAAAGGAAAGGTGGGTAGGCCATATAAATTTGGGAACCTCTGCTTTATAGATATAGCTAAATATTTCCTTCTCAATACATCTATGCATTTTCTCTTCGTGAAAAGTAAATAAAATACATTCAGTTGAGCATGATATAAATCATACCTCTTCATCACTTTCCATTTAATAAAATAAGTATAATAGGAGCTATAGACCAGGGAATACGGGTCAAACTGTAGAGTATTTTTTATGTAAACATGAGACCCAAAGTTTGCTCTTCCTTTCACATGTTGAGTATTATTCTGGAAGCACTCCATTTGTAATTGTCCATGCTGTTACAAAACCAAGAGCTCTGTCACTCCACAACCAAGTATCTGAGAGTAAAACAGCTAAGTGTATTAGCACTGCAACCATGTCTGGAACTACTGGTCAGCACTTCAAGCAGGCATGCAATCTCTAGCAAATGAAGAAAGTTCAAGCATGACAAAAAAAATGTGTGTGACCTGGACATCATCACGCCCTCTACAACAAAGGATAAAGAAAAGGGGGAGATGAATGAGTAAGGGTATTTTTAAGACCTATAAAAATTTTTAGATATGGAGGCATTTAGATGTTTACTCAAGTTGTCCATCTTTGAATATAGATTTCTGCTCTTAAAGCAAAATTCTAGAAAGTACAAAACTAGCCATGACAGTTATAGACTGTCTTTAAACCTATTTGTTTTCTTTTCCTTATTAGAGAGACATGGAGCAAATATCAAATGGTGCCACAGAATTAGTTATATGTCTCGGCAACAGATACGGAGATTGAGTGTACAAGATCACCATGACAATTTCCTAATGCTTTTATTTCATCAAATGGGTGGAAAAACAAAACCAAACAAATAAACACAAGCTCATCTAGCTATCATCTCTGCAGATGTCGTTTCTTGGTAATGTGCAATTATAATTCATGTCAGGTAAACAGTCTTGCAGATGAAGTCAGAATTATTCAGGCAAGTTTCTTCATTCTACCCTGGAAAGCTGTTTTGCTCACATGGGAAACTTCCACAAAGACTACTTGTTTACAGAGACCATGTGCCTCGTGAGCCTCCTTTGTGTTTCTCCCTCCCTGGTACTGAGCATATGTTTTTAATGTTAACACTCCCTCATCTATAGAGACCATCTGCTTATTAAAACGAGTGTTCTCCTCCCTTCGAAGCAAGCTTTTTTAAACGGAGACTCCTTTCTACCAGTTCCACAGATTCTAGGAGAGAAGGTCTGAGGTATCTTTTCCCAAACAGAAGAATTTGGGGACTTGGGTGGCCTTCGGAGAAAGATTAAAACATATTTGTGTGAGTTCTGAGAGAGTTGTCGCATCAGAGGTCTTGAAAACCAAAGCTATATTTTTTCTGCCCATGTAACTATCAGATGAGCTTAATGGTCTTATTCTATATATCACTACTATCTAATTATATGAACTTTATATAAACAGGAGCTTTATATTTTAGCACCTGTGTCCAACCACAAGAATATAGATATTATGATCTTATAGTGAGATGACAGTTATAGGCACAAAAATTTCACATGCAGAGATACAGTAGAGTATGTGATATATATATATAGTATACTGGACTAATTTCTTAGTGTTTTAAAAGTTTAGAGTATGTGTGAAAAGAGAAGCAAGAAACAAGTAAACAAAAGCAAATGAAGAAGGCTAAATATTAAATATGAAAAACCTCATGATGTAAGACTGATTTGGCTCACATCATTATTGGTTTACTTTGTTGTTTATGCTATAGATGCTAAATGTTATATGTTCTTTATTATTACAGAATGTTATATGTTCTTTATTTATTACAGAAAATGCTCTTACTATGTCATGCTGAGCCTCATAGTTTTAATATCAAAGAAAAAAGAAGTCTGTTGCATTAACTAGATACCTTACAAGTACCCTTCCAACACAAGCCCACCATCACTACCACACACAAGTAATGTTTTCTCCCTTAGCTTAACCCACAGAATTAAACTGCAGGCTATGTCTTAAGAGGACCTCTTGGCACCGATGGACACTCCTAGAACCCCAGGGCTCATAAATCTACAGCAGAATAAACCACCTTCAAGAGTTCTACCAGCTTTTAGAGCTAATGATATGGACTTCTCTGAACCCTATGAACTGTAAAAATAAAATAATGTTCAAGCTTTAGCTCAGCTGTGTAATTCTTACTGCACCCAGAGCAAGCGCTCACTCACTGGGATATTATCGTATTGATTAATTGATTTGTCAGTCCTGTCATTGAATTTGGATGTCCCTGATTAAAGAGATTAAAGCTCAGTTTAAAAATAAAAAAGGGGGGCAGAAAGATAGTATAGAAAATGAGGCAATTACCTTCAAGGTAGTGAACTCTGGTTTGATGCCTGCCACCGTATATGGTCCTAGAACATTGCTGGGAGGGACCCCTGAGCACACAGCCAGGAGTAAACCCTGAACAACACCAGGTGTGGGTCTCTCCCACACCTCCCAATAAAGAAAAGAAGAGAATAGCTGTTTCAATCAATTGATTTGGAGACTCAAACTGAGAAACAATCTTGGCACCATCTCCTTCTTTGGGGTGTGAGTCCAAGACCACGAGAGCTCCTTTAAACCTCAGCTGTCATCAGTATAGTCATCTTTGTCATGTAAACTGAAGCTGCCTTCCGCCCTCCTATTCCACATTGCCTGAAAAAAAGATATGCTGAGAAAGGAAGTTTCAGAGTGTGGGATCAGAAATTTTTAACCGAGAAGACAGTGCTTGCATGTATGTAAAAGAAAATTAAAAGGAAAGGTCACAATTGTGAGTGGAGCAATAGTGGCCAGAAATGAGGGCAAGAGAAAGAAACCTACTTCCTCTGGAAGTTCTATGACCTCTCCCTCTGGAAAGACAGGTAGGATCATAAAATGTGGGTAGAGAGCTTCTAAGATACAAGAGTTTGCATTTCTTCCCCATGGGGCCTTAAGAAATCAGGAGAGGAACTGGAGAATTGGAGGTAGTTTCACACATCCAGACGCATTACTGTTTAAACTGACATATTTGTGAGAGTAGGATAACCATAGTTGATTATTGTGTTATGATAGTCATACTATTCTAGGTATAGTACAACAAATGGTCATCAAATTAAAAGGTGCCAATATTTAAAAGATTTAGTCCCCTCACAAGCAATCCTGTCTGCACTCTCCTCTTTCTTCCTAGAAGTCAGTGTCCCTACCCACAAGGTAATTAAAGACATAAACTTGATCTCCAAGCTTCTTATGCTCCTAATGCTACTCCTTCTCTTAATACCTCTCAAGCAATCCATACTGTACACTGAGTTGAGAATAAAATGCATGCTGCATATCTAGAAACTTTGAACAAGCAAGGGAATATTTGCATGAACCTCACCTATGCCATTTTCCATCTTTTTCTATTCTTCTGATGGTTCTAGGGAAAGCTGAGGCTTCCTGCATTGTATCCTTTATACTACTGACCTCTATATGTTATGTATTTTGTTAGTTCTTAATGTGCTTTTTATGCAAAATAATAGGTCTCTTCATGCTCTGTTTCTTCATTTTAAAACAAGAATTTTGTCCTAAAATAGACCTTCCTTGTCTAAAGAGGATCTTTTCTTTCTAGAAACCTGCATAAATCAGAGCAATTTGTTTCATTTTCTTTACAACACTTATTTTATTATCAAAGTGTCTGTTTATCTTAGCTAAATTGCAAGAAAAAACAGACATGTAAACCAATTAAATGAAGTCAATCACCTAGAAATAAGCACAAATAGTTAACTAATATTTAATAAGGATATAGGAATAGTCCATGGGGAAAATAGTTTATTCAATTAATGGTGTTAGGAAAAACTGAGTCATAAAAGAATTCAATCAGACTATTAATTATTAATAATTAGTAATGCTACTAATTATTACTTTAAATTGCTTAAAATGTATATATATGACCAAAATCATAAAACTCCTAGAAGAAAACAAGACTTAGTCTAAGCAATGATTTTCTTGAATACACTATCAAAGCACAATAAAAGTATAAATTAACAAAAAGAATTATGTCAAGTTATGAAACTGTACAGCAAAAGAATCAAAAGAATTTAAAAGAAAGTTATGAAATAAGAGAAAATTGTTATAAAAATACATCAAGTGAGGTGTTAATAGTTGATATTCAAGTAACTTGCACAACTAAAAAGAATAATCTAATATAAAAATGAACAGAGGATGGGTTCAGGGAAACCCTTGCATATGGCTTACCCAAGTTTGACTCCTAGCATCCCATATAGTCCCTAAGCACTGCCAGGAGTTTTTCCTAAGTGCAGAAGAAGGTTATTCAGGAATAAATGCAGAACACTGTTGCATGTAGCAATAACCTATTTTTTTCAAATAATGCCATATATATGACTAACAGATATACAATTAGAAGCTCAACACTATCAACAGAGAAACATAAATCAAAACCATACTGAACCACTACGACATTGCTAGTTGAAACTAATCACTCTGGAAAATAACTGGGTGCTGAATGGAGATAAAGTGATATTGCCATTTAAAGTAATGCAAACCGAAGTGTCTAAAAGATAAAGAAAAAGGAAGAGATAGAGAGGGGAGTAAAATGCATGCTCACTGACAGGGAGTGGGGAGGATGAGAGGGAAACTAGGGATATTGGTGGTAGGAAATGTTCATGGGTGAAGGGTGATGTATATTGTAATGCTGAGAGTCAATCATGAATAACTGTGTGACCACGATGTTTAAATAAATGGAAAATAGATTATATAAAACGTGAACAAAAAAAGAAAATTAGAGTTAAAATGATAATGAATAAGACAAATTGAGATGATACCCTCTATCAGTTAGAATAGCTATTATCAAAAGATAAAGAAAAAGAAAGAGGATCGTTCTAATGAAGATATATAAGAAAAAAACTTGAATGAATGGTTGGTGGGACTATGTACACTGTCCAAACTACTATGGAAAACAATCTGAAGAATCTACAATCCAGAAATACCGCTTTTGGGTTTATGACCAAAGGTATTTTTTATATAATAGAAATATCTGTATCACTATATTTGTTGCAGAATTATTTGTAATAGCTAATATTTAGAAACAATTTAAGTAGATGAACAAAGAAAATGATATATCTTCACATACTTTCATTTTCATTGAGCCTTAAAGGTATTGTGATAAATTTAAATAATCAGTGTTTGGGGACACAGCTCAAGTGGTGCCTTGTATGTGAGGTACTCTGAGTACTCCTGACACCATATAACCCACTGGGTATATCTCTGTTCTATGAGCATTACATCGTCAGGCCTGTGTTCTGAAGCATCATACTTACAACACTGGTCAAAAACTGTTAGGATTAGGCCCTAAGTACCATTGGGTTTGGCTTATATATTAAAATCTGCCAATTATATATAAATAATATTTCTTTCATGTGGAATCTAAACAAAGAAATAAATTAGTGGGATAGAGATAGCTCAGCAAGTTGGAATGAAGTTTTGCATGCAGAAAGTCCAGGTTTGATTCCTGGAACTATATGATCCTCAAGCACCACCAATATTGACCTCCAAGCACTGAGCTGAGAATAACCTTTGAGTTCTGTTGAGTAGGGACCAATACCTCCGAAATGACCAAGAAATAATATTTTAGGCACAGAATAAAGTGGTGGTTTCCAGAGACAAAATATAAGGGGAGAAATAGAAAATTGTGGTCAAAAGGCATAAACTTCCAGTTACAAGAGAAATAGACCTAAGGATGCAATGTACAGCATAGTGATAATAGTTGACAATTATGTATCCTGTATTAGAAAGTTAAGGAGAACAAATCTTAAACATTCTCAATGCATACAAGCACCACAAGATAATTATGTGAGGTGGTGGAAAAATAATAGTATTTTTATTGTGGCAATCATTGCACAATACTAGATCAAATTTCAAATAGCATTGTATACTTTAAGTATGCACAGTTTTTTACTATATGCCAAACACAATTCAAGAAATCAGAAAAAGATATGTAAAAAGGCAAACTTTAAGACTTGTCACTTCTATTGTCTGTCTCTTCCACATGTAAGCAGGAAACAATAGTGCTTTATCCATGTTAGAGTATCAGTGATAAAAGCATAAAATCCAACTCTTGTTAGAGACATTGCCTTTGAGTAAAGGTTGACTCTCTGAACAGTATCTAATGTTAGAATTATCATTAATCAAGATAAAGAAGAAAGAGATCATAGTGGCTCCCATTTCCAAACATCTGAAAACAAAATGATACCAAACCTTGCAAAACAAGCTCTTAGACTCTAGTATCCTTTAGGATGGTTGATTCCTCTACCAAAGAAACCATCTCCTGTAAAACTATGGGTCCTCCTATGGGGTCCATGTAAGGGCTGCCCTCTGTTCCTAGAATTTCCTGCTGTCTTTAGTGTATCAGAGATATCAGCTTGATATACTTTGAGCATGGCAAAGAACCAAAACTGGGCCGGCTGGTGGATTTCTCATAGCTCCAGGCTAAACATCTTTAGTTATCTGACAATCAATATGCACGAATGTAATTATTTGTTTCCTAGGAGTCGGATGAGCAAGATCATTCTAAATCCTTGTGTTATTAATACATGGTAATGAAAGTGAAATATTAATGACTTAGTCAAGTGTATTAAGAATTTGAAGTGCTGTGCAAACTGAAAACTTGCATCTTAGAGGGGGGAAAAAAAGCTCAAATGTACCAGATGGCTTGGTGACAGCCATTTTATTTAGTGCAGTCTCAGCAGATATGTTTGATAGTCTTCGGGAAAGGCCATCAACTATGAAAGGAGGTGCTGTGCTGATTGTCTGGGTTCACCGTGCCCCAAGACAGCAAAGGAAAGAGTTTAACTGTGATTTTTTGTGTTTCCTGTGTGCATGAGACTGGAAGTATTTTGAGTCCCAGTGAACTACAGTGGCAAAGTATGCCAGTGACTTTTGCTCTCCTGCACTAGGCAGCCAACAGCCAGGTCTGGCCTTCAAGTAAAGGTCTTCAGACATCTCAGAACTTGATGGAGTGAAAAAAGACCCAGACTAGGAGTCAGCAGAACTCAGCTTGGATACGGAGATGCTGACTGGCCCGAGCAAGCAGTATATCAGGTTGTTGGCATTTCCTCATCTCCAATCGCTGGCAGAAGGACCTACCTACCTCTTACATGTCTGAGTTTATTGGAAAGATTTTCAAGAGATAATGTTTTATAATAAATAAATGGCTATGCAAAATCATAGGATAAAATTATTTCCAGGCTCGATTTACTGTCTCAACTGATCCGTTCATTTATATGCCTGACTTTTTTTCTCATATAAAAGGGACATCAGTTATAGTTTTGTATTATAAATTTTTTACTCAAAGATTGCCTTTTATCTTTGAATCAGCTAGTTAGTAGGCACATATATGCTTGTTTTTGTCATTTTAGCATATGAAATTATTCTGATCATTTCAAGATTGGCTAAGCATACAACAGTAAAATTGTAGAAGAAATCTGATCTAAATCTAGCTGTAGATATTCAGATAGTTAATCTCCTAATATTTATTACTTGAAAAGAAAACAAATTGACACAATCGCATTTTCCTCAGTCTGGCATCACAACTGAATATTCACTGGCTCTAATTTCCTCTTTCCATCAAAGGCCTAGAATTCTTGGTTGCCTTATGACCAAAAGGATAAGTTGAGAAGTCATATGCTAGAATAGAAGTCAACACTGGTTGCAAATAATTTTTTACATTAAGTAGTGAGAATGCATCCCACCCTATAATTTATAGTAATGCACCCAACTCTCTAAAAAAGATGTTCTTTGGGTCAGGAAGTGTCAGGGAGAAGACCTCCAGAAAGATAATTGAGAAGTCGAAACTCCTGTCATTCTCCAAAGACAGTAGCTTAGGGAATAAAGATGAATGGATTTAAAGGTATGGCTGAATTTTGTTATTAGCTCACACCCATTTAACTCTTCCCAATAAATCAGAGAAATAATTTACTATGAGGTACTACTTAGGAAATCGACATGAAGAAATTCTTCAAGGGAGCAAAAATATGAAACCCCTAACTATGTCTATAGCAAAAGTTTATTTCATGAGAGGGACCCTGAACACAGGACACAGGTCTCCTTTGAGAGGTATTTTTTTTGTAATTTTCCCTTAAGAGTAGATTCTCTACTGACTGGGAAGGAGTTAAAGCTTGGAAAAGGTAAGACTCAAATCTGCTTAATTTTCCTTTATTGTGCTTCCAGATAAATATTCCTGACACACTTTCTCTGCCTTTGCTAAGGTATTTTTTAAATGGCAGCTATGACTACATAATTGAGTTATTCATCTTTTCTGAGTATCTTCTATGTGCATAATATATATATAAATATATATATTATTTATAATATACAATTGAGGGTAAGATTTGGACCACTGGATGGTATTCAGGGCTGGAAATGTTGAAAGAATCATATACGATATCTGGGAAACCATATATGATTTCAGAAATAAAATTGGGTTTATATATATGCAAAATAAGCATCGGAACTCCTGTATCATCTCTCTAGCCCCCAGTACAATTTCTTTCATACCTCAGCATTCAACATTTTCCTCAATTTTTATAGATTAACTGTTATATAAAGCAGTTTTATTTGCTTAAAGGTATAATTTCATCCTCTTCAAAATATATGTTCTCAGACCCCAGCCATTGACCGAGAACCTCTGTATTTCTGACAGTCTGTTGACCACTGTTCCCATTTGAATCATGTATAGTACGTTCTTGTTTGTTTTTATCTGATCCTGTGCTTTGCTTTTTTATATATCCCAAATATGAGAGAGATAAATGATATTTGTCTTTCCCCTTCCCACTTGGTTCACTTACCATGACCTACCATTCCATTCAAGTTGTCATAAAGGAAAATTTCATTTTTTCCTCCTAGCTGAGTAGCTCAGCGTTTCTTTGTAGAATAGACACCAAAAAGATACATTTATTCAGTACTTGGACTTTTTTCTGTATCATTTTTAAATTGAGGTGTCATGGCTTACAGTAGGTTTTTTTCTCTTTTTAATTTTTTAAATTAAAACATAGTGACTTACAAAGCTATTCATAGTTGAGTCTCAAACGTACAATGTTCCAGCACCAATCTGACAAACACTGTCAACTTTCCTGCATCCCAGCCTGCCATCTTGACAAGCACATTTTTGAGTCTGGTTGTTAAAGTTTGAGTCTCGTGATTTCAGTGTTGTCACTGTGGTTTGGATATTTAACTCTGTCCCTCCTTAATGCCACCAAATGTTCCTGAATTTCCTTGACTACTTCTCTCCATTATTTCTCATCTGTCTCTCTCCCATTCTGATCCACTTGGTTTCTCTTCTCTTCTCTATTCTCTGTGGACAAGAGTGATCCTGGTGGCCTCCTTTTAAGTCCCATCATCCTGCAATTATTCTAAACACCACATATAAGTGATATCATCCTGTGTTTATTCTTCTTCTGGTTCACTTCATTTAACATTCCATCTCTTTCATAAAAGGATGATATCCTACCTGGGTTACTAGATTAATCTCCTCCTGTACCACTACCACTTTATTCTCCACCGATGTCTTCTTTAATTCATTTGTTTGAATGTCTGTTCCTTCTTTGTTCTCAGGGATGCTGTTGGCCTTTGGTAAATATTTCATTTTGTCCTGCCTCACTTGACCTTTTCTCCTTGGCATCTGCACATGATTCTTTATTCTCTAATTAAATTTGAGCACGAATGACCTGTAGCTATTCCCTGCGTAACAGTAGCTTCAGATTTCAGTCTGTACAGGTTTTGCTCCTGACATTATTCTCTGCTATCTCTTTCTTCCCCAAAGATGCTGCCCTAGTTTAAGTCTTTTTTACAAAAATAATTTTAAAATTCTTGAGATATTATATGTTTCCCCTGAAATTATTTGAAGTGTTTCAAATAAGTGGGCTCTCCCACTGTATTAATAGTTCTCTGTAATTGAACATATTTGAAACTCCCTTTATTTTCTTCATTGCATAAGACAAACAATAATGATTTTTAAAGGTCTGTGCTGCTCTAAGGCAGTGGAATATTGTCACCTTTTCCTGAATAGGTAATACCACATAGCACTGTACTAGATCTGTGTGGAAAGAATAAGCAAGCTTGGTTCAAAGGACTCAAAGTTAATTTTACCAAACTCTTGACTTTGACCTGCCCTTTTCTCTTCTTTCTGGATGGAAAGCCATCTATTGCCTCTGCTGTAAAGCCCATTGTCTCAAACAGTTCTTTCCAGTACTTATGACCATTCTTACTATGGCAAAACATGATTTACAAACATAATTTATATAAATATATTAGACCATGCTATCTTTCAGGAGATAACTGGTTGAAAACAGAAAATTTTTAAATCAAAAATTGGTCTATCAGTGAATTTGGAACCTAACATGTATTATTATGAAATATCAAAAATAGGAGTGACTGGCAAATTTTGTTTTGTAAATTCCTGATTTTTGCATATTTATTTTATTTTATTTCATTTTTGTTTTTTGAGCCACACACAAAGATTCACAGGATTTATTCCTAGCCTGTGCTTAGGATCACTCCAGGAAGTACTCTGGGGACCCTATGGAGGTTCTGAGGACTGAATTTGAGTCAGTTACGTGATGAGCTCACGAATTTTGCATTTTTACATAGGTCTAATTCAGAGCCCAGTTTGAAAGAAGACTTGTTTCACTTCACTCATTTCTTTCAAGTCCATACATCCTGTCAAGGGAAGGCAACTATTTCGAATCCTTTGTTAATTCTTAACAAAAATAAAAGCAGAACCCTAGAACATTTATCAAATACCTGGCTATCTGGAATGTGAATAATGAACAACTATAAAGAATTAACTAACATTGTTCTTAATTATTTACTGTCGGGGCCGGGTGGTGGCGCTGCAGGTAAGGTGCCTGCCTTACCGCGCTAGCCTTGGACGGACCACGGTTCGATCCCCTGGTTCCCGTATGGTCCCCCATGCCTGCCAGGAGCGACTTCTGAGCACATAGCCAGGAGTAACCCCTGAGCGTCACTGGGTGTGGCCCAAAAACCAAAAAAAAAAAAATTATTTACTGTCATATTTTGTTAGTTTCATTAATTTCAAAAGACGTACTATGGTGGAAAGGAGATTAATTCATATGCAATTATAATGTTCATAGGTAATATAAACTGATATCATATATTTAAAATTCACTATGCTCATTATATAGTTTATACAAACATATAGATTATATAGGCTATACAGGTAAACATTTCTAAGGTCTAGTGAATCTTTTTTGCACCTTCCAAAATAATAAGAGCTGAATTTACATTGCCTTCAGCCTGACTGTAAAGCATTGGAAAGATTTCTGGAATTGAAAGTTTTAACTTCAACTTCTGGTTGGACCCAGGTGTTAGCTGTAACAAACGGCCATCCTTCATAAATAGAAAGTTATAGGTTTCCAGAATTCACAGGAGTCTGGTTGGCTAGTATCCAGGACAAAAGTGTAGAGAGAGGTAATCAATATACCCTAGCCTGTCCTGCAAGGTTTATTTTAAAGATTACCTTGAGTTATGGGAAGGTCTTTATGAAATAGATCATCCTTATAGAGTAAAGCAGATCCATGGAAGTGTCCTGCTTGAGTCTTCAGGGAACTGAAGCCAAATGTCAAAAAGTCCCTCGAAATCTCTGTTTTTATTTTATGAGGAGTAGGGTCGATAGTGGTGATTGGTAGAGCCAACTTGATGAAAAGGTCTATTACATGGGAGGCTGCTTCCAACCATTATCGGCAAACAGACCAAATTGCAGCTTAGAAGCAAGAGCCGACGTCGCACAAGCAATGTGAACTCCAACTGAACAAGGAGTGACTGAGAAATAGGAAAGTTAGAAACATTATCAAAAGAGAATTTCAGAAATTCATTTTTCTGTTGCAAGCAAAGACTGTTTAAAATTAAACCTTGTGATGTACCAACGACTATAGAAGTGGTTCTTTTTGTTTTTAAAGAGAATTAGAGGCAAATGCTCTGAGCTACTGCTGGATTATCGGCCTGATAAAGATTCAGGAGAGAATTGTTGTGCTTTACAAAGATGAAAAAGTCCTCACTGACTAGCAGTTTTGTTATTACTAGTAAATGCAATAGAAACAGTTATGAATGTTTTATAAATTTGAAAATATTACACAAAATTTAAAATGGTTATTACAAGTTTACTTTTATATACATTTACTTTCTAAGAATTATGAGTCCTCTTTCTCAATCATCAAAGGTTGTGGTAGATTAAAAACAAATTCTGTTACAACTGAAACACTTAAGTACCAGTAACAATTACAAAACTTCTTTGGTTGTGTAGTTAAAATCTGACAGAGACTGTACAAAGTATTTTTTATTTCATCTTTGTTTTTGTGCCACACCAGGTGATGCTCAGGACTTACTCTTGGCTGTATACTCAGGAATCAATTTTGGTAAGACGGGGGATCATTTGGAGTGCCAGAGATTGAAGCCTGTTAACATCAGCCACATATAAGGCAGGTGCTCTTCACTTCATATTATTTTCCAATCTTTAGAAAGTATATTTAATTCATTAATTTGCTTAGATAAATAGACAAGATGATAATTTGACTAAAGTGACTCTTCAGAAACTCTGAATCATGAGGGTAATTTCTAGGCATTGTAGTTTTACTCACAATCCTCTGCCTTTCATGCTATATTAATCCCTAAATCTCTCACTTAGACATTCTTTCTACTTAGGCCAAATTAATAATTATAACTGCATTTAAATTATTAATATTGAATAAAGCCACTTAACCTCTTTGAAACTTGACCTTTATCCCCATTATCCTATGGCAGCCAATCTCAAGGTCATCAGTTGTTTTCTGCCCCATATTCTCAAACTACATATGGCATTTAATGCTTCAACCACCTGCCTCCCTTTTGAAAATTATTCTCCTCTATCTGCAATTTCTCTTTCTGTGTTCTTCATTAAAGCCTCCAAGGTCTCCCATCTCCCAAATCTCTTGCTTTCAGTCAAGGTTTATTCTTTGTCTGTGCATTAATCCTCCTGTTTTCTCTCCTTCATGAAATACTTAAAACTTTAATTATCATCTTTGTTTTGAAAATACTATATATCAATAACAAACATTCATATGCCAAATTATCTTCAAAATAATTGGTATAGTTGGCTAGAGAATATATAGATTCAGGGGATTGCTTTGTACGCTGATGGCCCTTGTTCCGTCCCCAACATAGTATGTGTTCCCAAAAGCACAGTCAGGGGTAAAGCCCTAAGTAGAGCCAGGTACAAGCCCTGATCATAACTGTGGCCCAAAGTAAAAAACCAACCAACCAAACAAAAAACACTGCATGTTTGAATAAATATCTCAATAGGTTGCAGCACATGCTTTGCATACAGGACAGCAAAGCTTAAACCTCAGCAGCTATAAACACAGGAGTACTACTGGGAGTAGCCCGAAAGAATGGAGCTAGGTAAATTCTTGAACACAACTTGGTATGGGCCAATAACAAAAACAAACAAAAAAGGCAGAACAAAATGTTTGCTCATATTTATCATCATTTTGAGGGTTATAATATATATATGTATTCTTCCTGTCTAATGACACTACTCTCCTATGTCCATAACTATGTATTATTTTCTATTCTCTGAAATATTGTCTCCTATCTCTTAAGTCATTCATTTCTACTTCTGAGTTTCAAACTCCATACTGCTTTCCAAAGCATATCCTAACCAATGCTAGTCCAAAAATATTGTCTTAATTAACCTATGCAGACAATCTAAAAAGTACTTTTGCTGTGTTTTATTATCTAGCCAATGTAGATAATAAGTCTCAGAAGTCTCATGCTGGATGATTTCATTCTTAAAGTATTTTCAAAAACCAATACTATAGTTACAGAAAACAGATCAGTAGCTGCCAAAAAAGGAGGAGGATCTGACTATAAAAGCATAGCATATGGGGCAATGGAGGATAATGGAACCAATTTTGGCAGTTGTTATATAAACCTAATCTTGTGTTAAGGGTCATCAAATTTTACACAAAAGAAAAGTCAAATTTACTATATGACCATTTGATGTAAAAAGTAAAAATAATTGGGATATGCCCAAAATACATCTTTTTCATTTTTAAAGACTAGGATGTGAGGAAGGTGTTGGACATAAGATAAAGCTTTTGAAAATCTGATTTAGCCTTTTGCTTTGCTGTATCTGGTAAAACAAAATTGTTTACCACTTGCTCACTGGGAGCAGATGTAAAATATTTTATTCTTGCCACATCTATCAGTACAGCACAATTCTGACCTGGAAATATCGCCCTCTGCACCACCAGTCAATAATCAATAAATAAAGGTTTCCCTGAGTTGGACTCAGTAAACTTCTTTGAATGAGTCATCCAGACTTTGTGGCAGAAACAGTGCCATACATATGTGTAATACATATAGGGTTTTTTATTAATAATATCTTTATTTAAACACCATGATTACAAGCATGATTATAGTTATGTTTCAGTCATAAAGAGAACAGCCCCCTTCACCAGTGCGACATTCCCACCACCAATACCCGATCTCCTTCTTCCCCCACCCCATGCCTGTTTTGAAAATAGGCATTCTACTTCTCTCACTTATTAACATTGTTATGATAGTTAGTGTAGATATTTCTCTAACTGTGTTCACTACTCTTTGTGTTAAGCTTCATATCATGGTCCAGTCCTTCCATACTCATCTCTAGTTTCTGGGTATTATTGCAATAATGTCTTTTATTTTTTTTAAAACCCATAGATGAGTGAGACTATTCTGTGTTTCCCACTCTGACTTATTTCACTCAGCATGATAGTTTCCATGTGCATCCATGTATAGGAGAATGTCATGACTTCATATTTCCTGATGGCTGCATAATATTACATTGTGTATATATGTACCACAGTCTCTTCAGTCTCTGTAGACCAGTATCTTGGTTGTTTCAAGATCATGGCTATTGTAAATAGTGCCGCAATGAAAATAGGTGTGAGGAAAGCATTTTTGTATTGTGTTTTTGTATTCCTAGGTTATATCCTTAGGATAACATGGGGGCTCAATTTCCAGTCTTTTGAGGAAACTCCATATTGTTTTCCACAAAGGCTGGACTAGACAGCATTCCCACCAGCAGTGAATGAGAATTCCTTTCTACCACATCCCTGCCAGCACTGATTGTTCTTGTTCTTTGTGATGTGTGCCAATCTCTGTGGCGTGAGATAGTACCTCATTATTATTTTGATTTCTATCTCCCTGATGGTTATTGATGTGGAGCATTTTTTCATGTGCCTTTTGGCCATTTCTATTTCTTCTTTGAGAAATTATTTGTTCATTTCTTCTCCTCATTTTTTGATGGGGTTAGATTTCTTTTTCTTGATAATTTCTGTCATAATATTGTATATTTTTGATATAAGCCTTTAATCTGATGGGTATTGGGTGAATAGTTTCTCCCATTCTGTGGGTGGCCTTTGTATTCTAGTCACTATTTCCTTTGAGATGCAGAAGCTTCTCAGTTTAATATATTCACATCTGTTTATCTCTGCTTCCACTTATTTTTGGATAGTGCTGTTTCCTCCTTGAAGATTTCTTTAGTCTCAATGTCATGGGCATGTAGGTATTTTTAAACTTCAAAAAATTTTATTTATATTTGAACTATGCATACATCTCTGTTGATGAGAGCATAGGTAAACTTGGATTGGTCATAAATATAAAGAGAAAGCATGAAATAAATTAAGACAAGTGCAGCTCAGCCAATGTATCAATAGTCTAATGTCAGACTTCAAAAATACCTTATTATTGATTGTACCTATGAGGAAATATGTCAGGAGAAATCTGGGGATAACAACAGATACAAAGTATTAACTCTGAGGATGACAGAACCTAGAAGGCATTCAGGTCAAAACTCTTGATCCTAAATCACTAATAACTATGAAAGTATTCAAGTTTATCCAGATTCTATCGGTTCTCTGTGTTTTCATTTCCTATCTTAATCCTTTACAATACATATTATATTACAACCAAAGAATAGATAAAAATGTAAAGAAAGAGAAAGTTGAATCTGGATATACTGGGGAAAAAAACTTAACAGAAGAATCAGGTTTAGGTAAGAGCAACATAAATTTATTAAAATAAAAATTCTAGTGAGAGGACATAGTGGAGGCTCCCAAAGAGAGAATCCATCTGTATTCTTGGCGAAGATTTTTATTCCTGGGCTGCTAATGTCGGAAGTATAGAAACATTAGTTAATTTGGGAGGTGGAGGAGCAGGAGATCTGTAGCCAATTCTGGGAAAGGAATGAATCAAATATTCTGAGAATGTAAAATGAATGACAAGTAGAAAAAACTACTTTCAGTGGCCTAGAGAGTTAGAACAGCTAGTAGAGCATTTGCTTTGCATGTGGTCTATCTGAGTTCATTCCCTAGAATCCCATATGACTCCCAAGCCTGTCAAGGAGTGATCCCGAAGCACTCTGGGGTTGGCCCCAAAACAAAACAAAACATAAAACCAAAATAATAATATTATGAACTTAACCTGGGAGTCAGTTCAAAAAACTGAACAGCAAAACAGAACAACAGTTTTATTTTTTTGTTTGTTTGTTTGTTTTTTTGGGTCACTCCTGGCAGTGCTCAGGGGTTACTCCTGGCTCCATGCTCAGAAATTGCTCCTGGCAGGCACGGGGGACCATATGGGGCACCGGGATTCGAACCGATGACCTTTTGCATGAAAGGCAAAAGCCTTACCTCCATGCTATCTCCCGGGCCCCAGAACAACAGTTTTAATGGAACTTTCTGGGTAAAGTCTACCTAAGCTAGGAGAGACAGTGGATTGTGCCAGCATGTCAGGTTTTTTTGTTTGTTTGCTTGTTTGCTTGTTTGTTTTTGGTGTCACACCCGGTGGCGCTCAGGAGTTACTTCTAGCTCTGTGCTCAGAAGTCACTCTTGGAGACTCAGGAGACCATATGGGATGCCGGGATTTGAACCGGGGTCTGTCCTGTATTGGCCTCGTGCAAGGCAAATGCCTTACAGCTATACTATCACTCTGTCCCCTATGTCAGATATTTTCAATATGGGAAGTAAGCTGTTCCTTTTTTTTAGGAAATTTAAGTGAATCCACACCACAATGACTGTCTCACTATTTTATGCAACTGACTATATATTTTGACAAAACTGTGTTCCTAATTACAAAGTTTCTTTTCTGGTTGCAGTGGGATAGGAAAGAAAGAATATCTATTATCTATGTTTTCTTTCTTAATATTACATTCATGACTAAGTACCCGGCCTATGATGAACTTTACCAAAACTCTTTCCTTTTTCTTTTCTTTTATAATCCTTATCAATCAAAGTTATCATCTGAGGGACCATGGCTTCTTTATAAAAGCAAGTTGAACTTCAACTATATATTATTAAACAAAATTTTTGACTTGGGGACATGATCAATAATCTTAAAGTTAGCAGCAGTCCCTTTTGCCAAGGTTATATACAACAATTCCTTTGATCAACACTCATAGCTGGAAACTTTTTTATTGAATTGCATCCAGCAACGTAATAGCGTTGATACTTTCCATGCTTCCTATGATATCATCAGAGTCCTAGATCTAAAGTTTGTAAAACATCTACTGCAATGACTCCAGGCTCTCTGCAGGGATTTTCAGATATTATGAGATGGATATATGCTTTCTTTTTAAGTATCACAAACAAGCATGCTACTTCAGGTTCAAATGCTTCTTTTCCAGAATGTATCCAGGACTTGAACACCAATGCTCCTTTAACATTTGATCTCAATAGGGGTGAGTTAAAACACTTGTACAGTATTTTTTGTGATGTTATGAAACCCAAAGGTCAGTATGTCAATACACTCACTATCTTCTACACCAAGTGCTACTGACTCATACAACTGGGCCCTATATAAAAATGCATTTAACAAAATTACTCTTGAGTAAAGTTTCTTTAACTATCTTCAGCCACACACTGAGAATTCTTATAGACCAAATACCACTGGTCAGCTATTTAATCCTTTTAGAGAACTGTTTTTGTAGACAAAAGTGGAAAAGGCTATGTCAAAGTGCATAAGACTTGAGAAAGGGAGATTCTTTTTAGGGTCTCATCACTCATATGGCCCCAACTTGTCAAGTCCTATCTCCCAAGCACAACATTTGATTAAATGAACACAAGAAGTGAAAGAAATTCAAATAGAGTAAACTTAGAGGAAACTTAATGTTAAATCTCCCAGAGGCAATATCTAACTAGCCAGGAATGATTTACAGGAAAAATTCAATTCCATACAGCTTCTCCAAGTTTCTTTAATTTAAGCTTCAGGGTCCGCTATGGAAACCAACTCATTAATATACTTCCTATTGGGTACCGTTTCTTTCATCTCTTCACTTCCTCATTGATAATGCTTCATAAGGTTATCTTCAGAACATATCAATAGAACATACACATAGAACTTGTAAGTCAATTCAGGAGTTGCTTTGTGAAATTGAATTTAAGAAAGTGACTAAGACTCATATACAAAATTGCTGTGATTTAAACTTGCTATTGGCCATTCTATTTTATTTCTTTGTAGCCAACGACTGTGCATTGCATGATGACCTAGAGATTTTGTATTGTCCCGAAGGATGTTATTGGAAATCTTAGGTTAGAATGATAAATAGAAGGTAAAAATGAAAGTGTTGTGTTAAAATGTATAAATTAGTCATAATGAGAAAGTTGCAAATATGAGTGGCACAAGGAAGAAGGTCAGAGGACCAAAGCACTGATATCGAACTGTACCTTAAGAAGTTGCTAATATCAAACTGTATCTAAAAGTTATGAACAAGCATTTAAAAGGCAGAGGAACCAGGAAAACACAAGATGTATATGAGAAGTTCCTTTAATTCCCAGGATAGTATGTAATAGAAATACAAATATAGAAAGGTAGACTTGTCAAATATTCGAATCATTGATTTTGATGAAGATTTTACTGAGAAAGCAATGACTTCTACCGAAAATTATTTGGGAAAAATAGAACTGTTCTTGTATGTCTCAGAGCACATGTCTCTTGTATGTCTCAAAACAGCTTAGACACATTTGCCTTTAAATCCTTACTTATACACACAGCCCCATTCTTCACTCTCTGTACGCACTTTACCCTTCCTCCTTCATAACATTAGTATATGGTACTATTTTCTTTCCTTTCTGTACTTTTTTATTCTCTCAGTTAAATATTAGTCCCTAGGTTTGTTTTAGTTTGGGGCCACACCCAGCAGTTCTCAGCACTTATCCCTAGCTCTGTACATGGGGATCACTCCTAGTGTGGTTTGGAATACAGCATGGGGTACAACCAGGGATCAAACCTGGGTTGGCCATGTGCAAGGAAACACCATACCCTGTGTACTATTTCTGTGCATCAATAAAACTGAAGGCATTCCATTTAAGTTTTGTTAAATGAATGAAATGTTTTTGTTTTATGATAGCTTTGATATGCTATATGATATTTTACTGGCAAAGGAATCTTCACTTTCTCTCTAATATAATCAGTATATTCAGACACAAATCACATCCAGTACCTAGGGTATCCTATGGTTTCCAGACTCAACAAATACATTTAACTTAAATTATGGTTGCACATTATTTGAGAGCATGCCAAGAGACCCATATGGCATGGTCTAATACTCTATTTAATCAAACTTAAACACAGGAGTCAGCTTTTCTTCTCCTATATTTGAAGTCCCATATTTTAGTTGAAAGCATTACTGGTTGCAATGAACAAGTTTTTCTTCCTTGCAAGGTGGTTTTTTGTTGTTTGTTTGTTTATTCATTTACCACATCACAGTTTAATACAGATAAGTGAGAAAAGGCAGGCTGATATACTTGTCTTCTATGCATAATCTTTGAACAGTTCCAGTTAAACCTCTGTCCCCTATCAGCCCCAAAGTCCTTGGCTGAAACACTAATCCTGTTTTGTTTCTAAGTTTCAATGACAGTGTTCTTGGGGAATCCAAATTGCCCATCTCCAAAATATAGTAAGGTTTCGTGCAAACAGAGAAACAACTTTGCAGCATTTACCCAGAAGACACACACATACATATACAAACACACACATGTGCGCACACATTCTTGATCAGACAGATGGTATCTCTGCCCACCTGGGCTGAGTATGGGTTCCTCCTTCCTGTCGCGAAAGAATGACCTTGATGCATGTTGTAGCTCTCTTGGGTAGAAGAAAGTGTAAAAGCCTGATAGCCCCCATTGATAATGGGCTACAACAACAAAAAATAGCAAGTGTTGATAGAAAAAGGGGGATAACTTGCCTAGAAGCCATAACACATGCAAAGACTCAAAGAAAACAACATATTTCACCTGCAAATACGACGGACTCTAGCAGTAATCAGAATAGGGAGAGAAATACTAAGAGCATACTGCCTAGTTAACTGTAAGCCACAGAGAAATTACTGTGCAAAAACAAAAACAAAGTGAGGCAGGGGAAAAAAATCTTTATTTCAGCCTAAAAATGGTGGACTTTCAGTCTTCTGAAAAGATCAGAATGTTTTCAGTTTGTGATTGAATATTTCAAGCAGTTTCACCAGTTTTCTGTTTTCCACTTCTCCAGTTCAGGCTCCCAGATGTTTACTTCCTCATTTACTATCTTGTCTCTTTTGATATCTTCTGATCTTTCATTTATTCTTTAGTCTCATTCACTCTATTCTTACAAAGTTGTTTATATGTAACATGACTAGCTTTAAATCTAGTAAAATGACTTCTATGGGGGTGGGAGGGAGCATTCAATAAATATTCATTTAAGATGATTCCCCACCCCGCACCTCTTATTGCCACAATTCCTCACCCCTCCAAACCATGAAGGAATCCGACTTTTTGTAGGTCACAAAAGGAATAAAGTGCAAGGATTTCACTTCAGGAAAAAAAAAACAGGAATCAGGACTTTGTCACTGACTTTCATGAACTGGGCTTCCAACTTTTAAATGTGGTGCATAATTGACACTTTGATACTTTTAGGCTATGGTGTATTCTCACACTCTCATGGGGAAAAAATACTTGCTGACACAATCAGGAAACAGATGGTGACAAAGATCTTATACTTTGGTGCCAATCAATATGTTTTACTTGCCACTACTAAAATCTCATTTGTGGGACCCAGGAATTTAAAGGATTTTTTCTGTTCTTTTTTCTCTCCTTCAAAAACTATTTTTAAGAATCTCCAGGGTTTCAAAGTTTGACTTCATTTTCCTGCTAAGTTTTATTAAAGCGATTCTAGGAGGATTTGAGCTTCTGTCTGCCAGGAAATAGTAAATTAAAGTATTTTGCTCTCAATACGGAATAAATCTCACAGTTCTTGCTCCCCACTATTCAAGTATCACCATAACTTAGCAACAAACTTTGAAATAATAATCACATGAAAAATGAAGAATTCTGCGATGTATTTCAATATAACAACAGATATGTCTGTCATCTCTGCAACTTTCATACCTCCTTATGGTTGCCTAATGGCAACTACTTGTCAATCAAACAAACAAAAGGAACTACTTTTCAGAACTTTTATTTTATCTTATTTTTAATTTTTTAAAACTTTATTTATTGATTGATAAATTGATTGTTTATTGGGCCACACCCAACAGTACTCAGTGGTTACTCCTGGATCTGCACTCAGAAATCTCCCCTGGCAGGCTAGGTAACCATAGGGGTGCTAGAAATCAAACTGGGTCCCCTCCAGGTTGGCCACATGCAAGGCAAATGTCCTACTGCTGTGTTACCTCTTCAACGCTGTTCATAACTTTAAAAAAATAATTGCAACTCTACATGTGAGGAGTAAGTATCATATAATCAAGTCTACCTGGGAACTCCTTCTTTAGACCAGAAAGATGAGGAAAATTGAAAAATGAGGATAATATTTCATCCTATCTCAGAATGTATAGTCATATGAAACGTATTTGCTGTTGAATCAGTAGCTATTAATATCTGGTCAATTTAAGGAAGGTCCCTATTTCATATATTTGTATTGCATTTTATTTGACTTTGACCCTATTTAGAATGACTACAAAGTGTGTGACTGGCTAAAAGAGAGTGAATGACTAAATAGGTGAGATGAATATTACCTTTCTGAACAATGTGGGAACCATATTAATCAGGTATTATGTTCTATTTTGTGAACCTACTTTCCACCCACACCCATTAAAATCAGTTATTGTTCTGACTTGAAAATATTTGAACATAGATTTTAAAATATTTGATGATAGATTCCATGAAAAATAAAAACAGGAGCAAGACGACAATGTGTTGAACATATTCACTTATAGGTTTATTACATAACCTGAGAAAATATACAAAGTGGGCACCAGAGAGATAGTATCGTGGGTACTATCTTAGCCCTGCCAGGAGGGATTCCTGAGTACAAAGCCAGGAGTAATCATTAAGCACTACCTATATGGCTCAAAAGGCAAATTTAAAATGTACAGAAGAAGTGTGTCCTATAATACATATTTTATAATGGAATATTACAATGGGATATATTGTACAATGAAATTATACAATTTGAAATTGAATAATTTCAAATTCTCATTATCCAGCCTCTACACATATTGCAGCATAACTGGTTTATAATCCTAAATTTCTCTATTTCTAATGCCTGCTATAAAGGAGATTTTTTTTTTGGTTTTTGGGTCACTCCCGGCAGTGCTCAGGGGTTACTCCTGGCTCCATGCTCAGAAATTGCTCCTGGCAGGCACGGGGGACCATATGGGGCACCGGGATTCAAACCGATGACCTTTTGCATGAAAAGCAAACGCCTTACCTCTATGCTATCTCCCGGACCCCAATATAAAGGAGATTTTTACTTTAATTTCTTTGAGTTTACACAAACCCTGTGTTCCCACTTCTAGTATCATAAACATATCATTACTTATCATTTTTTTAGGTCTCCAGGAAGTTAGCCAGCAATAATCTGGCTCCAACATTCTAAAGGAAGTTTTAATATGAGTTTAATTGTCTTCCTTATTAGCAATTCTTTATGGAAGTCCATAAAAGATCAAAAGCATCCAGATCTAATTCTTCTTCATATAGTAGGCCTCTTACAAAATTTTCTAGGTTTTAAATGACTATAATATAAGCAAACATGTTTTTTTGTAGAAGCATATGCATAACAAATACATATGTAATTCCTCTGCTCAAAGCCCTCCAATAAACCCCTATTTTACTCAAAGAATTAAATGGTTGCATTTTCAAAGATCTCAGAGCATAATATGATCTGTCCATGTTCATTACTTTTCACATGGACACATGAGTCCTACTATCCTGCTCTCATACTATCTTCATGTGTTCCAGTCATTATACCCACATCAGTGACATTTTCTTTGCCTAGTGTCATTGTTGCCCCAAACTGCAGAAAGATCATTATTTTGCTTACTTTAATTATTTTTCTAAAAGTAACCTTGCTAATATATAACCTGACTTTTTTTGGTCACACTGGAGGTGCTCAGGGCTTACTACAGGCTCTGTACTCAAGGATCACCCCTGGTGAAGCTCAAGGGACTGTATAAGGTGCTGCGGATAAAATGCAGGTTAGCCACATGCAAGGCAATAACTGCACCTCATATACTATTACTCCAGACCCTACCCTAGACTTCCTATTACAATTATAAGCAAGCACTCACTTGAAATCTTAATTTACTTTCCCATATCTTACTCAGACTTTTCATAAATCTTTTCTGGTAAGCTAACATTTTCTGACTTCAATTTAAATTTTGGCATTTTATATCTGCATCCCTCAATTAAACTATAAGAACCACAAGAACAAGATTATTTTCAATTGTATGCAAGGAAGTATAAAATACATGGAAAAATTATATATAATAAGAATTTAATAAATAAATGTAGGTAGACTATGCACATTCATGAAACTTCAGCTGACTTTTTAGAGGAAATAATACAATATTTTAAATTATAATTATATGGCTTTTGATGAAGCTCCATCTACTCTAATTTATGTTTATTTTCTTTTGGATATCAATGACTGGAGCCCCATCCATGCAAAGCATATACTCTATCACAGAGCTACAACCCCAAGTCTAATACTTTTCATTTCCTTTGCACCAATAAATCCAACATCTCTCCGTAGCTGTGAAATCCAAGATCAAGTTGCTATCAGACAGCATCTGTATTTTATTTCCAGTAGAAAAATGACTTATTTGAGTCAGAGACCTCAAAGTCCACATAGATAGGAGAAAAGAGTCTCTCATAAACTGAAAAAAATATATGCAGTTCAACATAAAAAGACTGGCCTGACTCTAGTTTGTCTTTTCATGTGCCTCTTTCCTGCCATCTGTTCATTCTTCAGCTCCCTTCTCCTTTTTAAGACTGTGTTCTTCTCTCAGAGGTAGTACTCTAATTTTCCAGATTCAAAACAGGGCAGTCCCTCATCAAAAATGATTCTCGGGCTCAGACGTTTTCTGAACACTACACTGCACCAAATTTATAGCTAGCCGGCTGCCTCACTTATTTATAAAACCTATGGTACACCTTGTAACCCTGTCTCAACAACCATCTCTCGGAACATCAGGGGCTAAGACTTACACAGATTTCTGACTTTATCTGGCTGTGTGATGTACAATATCATGGCAATCAGGGCTCTTTCTCTTTGTTCTGGAAAACGTGTTCTCTAATGTGCCAGCCTAGTGCTTGTGCTGACTGTGATAAAGAGTGGCACCCAGAATGTCCTCTTATTCTTCTTTCACTTCTTTATCCCTTCTCTCTCTCTCTCATTTAAGGAAGCAGGTGTTGGCAGAGATGAGAGAAAAATTACATCATCTTGAAGAGAAGGAATGGAAAGGAGGGGAAATTTCAGGGGGAAGAAGTGGTAACCAGGCCCAAATACATTTGCACGTATAAAGCTGTTCTAATGAGAGCCAAATTGATTTGACATTCAGTGGCAGTTTGAAGCCAAGAAAAGCAAGGCAGCCTACAAAAGGCCTAGCTCATTGTTTATGGAGTGTCACACTCTATCATCTGTGAGACCAATAACAGGGATGAGAAGGCCTTTAAAGGCAGGGTGTGAGCTGGAAGGTTTGCAGAGATCCACTGATGTCAGCTCTGATCGACGGATTGAACTCATCTTCCTGAACTGAGATGGTGTTTGTCAGAAGAGATGGCTATTCACTGAAGATTACACACTAGCCAGGAAATTTGCAAAATGTTAGCTTTCTTTGAGAATGTGTGTTAGGCACGGGATGGCACATTTTGCCTTGGTCTTAAAAAAATGTGCACAAGAATATTAACCAATGAGAGTAATGAATTATATGTCATTCAAATGGGATCATAATCAAAACTATATAAAAAACCTCATTACCATTATAAAATGCAATTCTTTATAGAGAGTAATATGTAGGATAGGTGTACACAAGTATAAACTTGACAGAATAAAGAAAATGGTATTCAATAAAAAATTATTTTCATTAGCATCATTTATCAAGAGAGATGCAGAATAAATGATTATTTCCATACTGTTAGGTGTCCAGAGATTTATGATTCTTCAAATCATTGCCAAAATACAGGAGGGAGATGAGGTGTTTATTAAACAGCAGCACAGAATAAGTTGTATTAAAGAGGTCTTCTAGAAATGTGTGAAATATTACAGCTTTCCTTTCATTGTATAAAGAAACGTATCTTTCTCTTCCCTTCAGCCTCAACGTCAACGTAATAGTACTGGAATATTAGATTCAGATATTAGTGTTTACTTTTGAACCTCACAAAAGAAAAGATGATTTTATTGCCAGTAACTGCTGTGTGAACTCAAACCTAAAACTTCCACCTCTTTTATTTCAATTTTCTCTACACTAAGAAGAAAATAGCAAAATTGAATCTTAAGTCATCTATACTTCACAGTGTCTTTCCAATGTATACATTACAGCACCACAAAATTCTTTGGATAGGGGACAAATAGTAAATGTCAAAATTGTGCCAATTAGAAGCATTTTAATACAAAAGTAACTAGAACTCCTTTCATTTTTTAATATATTTATTTAAACACCTTGCTTACAAACATGATTGTGTCTGGGTTTCAGTCATGTAAAGAACACCCCCCTTCACCAGTGTAGAACTCCTTTTCATTTCAACATGTGCATCTTTTATTTTTTAAGCTATTGTGAATTGCAAGTCCTTCATAGTTGAATTTCAGACATATGGTGACAGTGAATGAGGGCCATTCCCACCACTACTGTCAACCTCCCTCCACCAGAGTTGGCAGTATGCATTCTATTACTCCACCCTTAGCCCCTTGGCCTGCCAGTGTAATAGGTCCATTTTGTGTTTAGCTTGTAATAGTTTGGATCTCTTGATTCTGTTGTTGACTTTGGCTAAGGTATTTAGTTCTGTTCTTTTTTTAAATCTTTACACTAATGCACTTGAGACCACTTGGCTCCCAGACCCCATCTTCTTTCTATTTTTCAATTTTATACAAAAATGCAGGAATATGAGGTAAAACAAAGCAATTCATGTTCTAAGGGTCTATTATAAAGGTGGAAGCCCCCATTAATAAGATAAAAATAAAATTAAAAACAGGGGGGAGTTTTTGGGTTTTTTGTTTTGTTTTGTTTTACATAGGCATAATAAAAGTTGGGGAAATTAGAAAGGAAATACTCTTGGTCTAAGGTGTCCCTACCTATGAAGCACCCTGTCATAAGACTGACTACAGGCTCTGAGCATGTTAATTGTCCAACCCCAAGGTCTTTCTTGATGGTTCCAAGAAAAATTCTCCTCAATTTCAGTTGTTGCAGTCAGGTTTTTGTAATTAGAGATCTTGGTTTTTGCACAGACAAATCCTATGTCGAAGCCAAGGTGAACACACACATCTTAACAATATATTAAAGAAGCAAATAAGAAGATTGAGATAACAATAGGACAGATTGCAATCTTATTACTCATACCTACCTTGTACAGTGATAAACTCATTCATAAATAAACTTTTAGATTTGATAGGTTCTGATTTTTTTAATTGCTGGGGTTTTGTGATTGGAGAACATGTGAGTAGTAATATTAAAAAAAAACAATTGGAAGAGTTTACTAAGTTCTCTACCTCCAAGTTTCCTCCATTCTGAAAGTGAAGATTTTCCAGAGTATAAATATAAGCCTTATTATGAACAAAATAGAATTTTTTTAACCCGGTGAGCTCAGGGGTTAATCATGGCTATGCACTCAGAAATCGCTCCTGGCTTGGGGGACCATATGGGATGTCTGGGGATTGAACCACAGCCCGTCCTAGGTTAGCACGTGCAAAACATATGCCCTACTGCTGCGCCACAACTCCAATCCCCCAAATAGAATCTTTTAGCCTGAACCCTGCACAAAAATTACAAAACAATGCTAAAATAGTAATCTGGCCAATCATTTGCTTGATACAATTTCTCTTTCACCCTGCCACTGCATGTCAATGATGTCACAATAATGAAGTCAATCTCTCAAGTTCATGTCCCTACTAGGGCTTGGTATTGCGGGTATACTGTCAAATTAGATCATTGATAATTTGTATAGATAATTTACAGAGTACCAGAAAGAACTCATTCTCTCAATATTTGTGAACATTAGTCCCTGAAGAGCTTTAACCATCTAGTGGCACATTGTACGACTCATGGAAAATGGGACAAATATCACTTAATACATCTTTGCTAGACCCTCAGTCTCAAATAGTCTAAGTAGACTAATATGGAAGCCTTCAATGAAAACTCAACCATATTTTTCCTACAAAGTATGTGGCCAATAAAAATAACTGGATTTAAACTGATATTATAATTAACAGCATAGTAATTGTAATCAGCTTGATGAAATTAGATTGTGGCACATTTGGGACGTAGTTTGGATGACATGAGGTCATGAGTAAAGTTCTCAGGAATGTGATAAAGACCCCTTGTCGGAATCATCAGAGAACTCCTTTTCACTCTTTCCTGTATTATCATGTGGTGATACAAGATAAATCCGAGTAGTCTGCAACTTGGAAGAGAACTTTCAGAAAAACTCCAATATTCCAGCACCTTAATCAGCCTTAAATTGCAAAATAAATAAGTTTCTTTTGTATCAACACTCAGTGGTTTTTAAAGGTCTATATATGGCAGTTTATTAAAGCAGTTTGAGCAGACATCAACCTAAGAAAAAAGATCTGACAAGATTATTATAGACCCCACAGAGAATTAATCAGAAAGAAGAAGGCAAATTAATTCTTTGGGCAATATCTCTGCTTATTTTAATTTGGAAATAAATTGTTATGACTATCAATGACTATATAAAAATAATTTTAGTTCTTTGATATGTAGGTGAGTGGTGGGTGTGAGAAACAATTTTAGGATAATTTGGGTCAAAAAGATTTGTTCATTAGTTCTAAAAACAACATTGAATACAATTACCAGGAGTCTTTGTTGTGTAAACTGATCCCCGCTGATTATTTGAGATAAAATATCTGTCAAAATCATTCTCCCTCATGTGATACTGAAGAGAAATCTGCCTAGGTTTATATAGTGTCTCCTGTTGTCCTATAAATAACCAAGCAAGCTTTCTAGCACTTAAAAATATATCAGTAAATTAGTAAAAATAATCAATGAAAATAATCAATGGCAGTAAACCTTCTGCCACCACTGTAAATATTTCCAAGCTAAATTTACCACCCATCCAAAACTAAAAAGTATTTCCAAAATTGAAAGATTACTGGCCAGGTATCCTATCACAATGTAATTAGCAATTTTGTGCTTCAATTTCTTTATGTTTAAAGGACTATAAAAAAAGGTGTTGTAGGAGCTGGAGAGATAGCCCAGCTGTAGGGCGCTCACCGTGCAAACATCTGACCCAGAATGGACAGTAGTTCGAGTCCTGGCAAAGCATATGGTCACCCGTGCCTGTCAGGAGCGACTTCTCAGCACAGAGCCAGAAGTAACACCTGAGAGCCAGATGTGACCCCAAAACCAAAAATAAATAAATAAACAAACCATATTGTAGAAGTCATGATCACGTATTGAATATACTATAATCAATGATAATTTCAATGGCATGTCTAAAAGAACTCAATATTTGTTTCAATTTGTTTAAATGGACAACTATTTAATTTTCAGTTTTGTAATTGATTTTTCCTCTAAAATCAAGATAAAAAAAAACATGAGTACTTTTGAAATAGTATTAGAAGTCCTAACAAGTGCAATTAGACAGGGAAAGGATATATAATTAGTATAAACTAGAAAAGAAGTAAACTGTTGCCAGGAGTGATTTTTTTGAGCAGGAGTCAGGAGTAACCCCTGAGCACCATTGGGTGTGACCCAAAAAACAAAAATAAACAAACAAAAAGAAAGAAGTAAACTGTTACCATTTGTAGATCATAATAGACATTAAAAAAATCCCAAAGACTCAAAAGTTTTTTGGGGAAATAACAGAAAAATATAGAAAAGGGGATAGATACAAAATTAACATTTTTGTATTTCTATATGCAAACAATGAACTAGCAGAAAGAGAAATCAGAAAATCAACCTTATTTATAATTCTATCACAAATAAAAATATCTTGAAATATATTTAATCCAAAGAGTAAATGACAGCTGCATGGAATACTATAAGACACTATTGGAAGAAATAGAAGTCACAGAGAAAAAGGATTCTGTGCTCATGAACTGATAGAATTAATGTTGCCAAAATGACAATATTTATTATCTATAACAGTACACAAATGTTCACTGTAATTCCTATCAAAATTCTAATCTCATTTGACCTAAAATAGAAAAATATCTTAGCATTTATTTGTAACTGCAAAAGACTTTAAATAGCAAAATATCCAGGAAAAAATATTTTTTTCAACAATGAATAATGTTCCCTAATTTCAAACTATACCAAAATCTAATAGCAATTAAAGTAATGTGATACTGGAATTAAATAAGTTAGAACAATGGAAAATAAAGTATTTCCCTAAAATAAACTTTCAACTATATTTAAAAAATACAATTTATGAAAAATGAGCCATATGTTACAATGAAGGAAGAAATACCTTAAAAAAAGGCTTTGGAAAAACTGGATAGTCAGATGCAAAAGAATGAAGCTAAACTACCACAGTGCATAGTATCCAAAAATTAACTCAATGTTTTTTAAAGATTGAACTATTAAACTTGACATAATAAAATAGATTTAAGAAACCAAAGATGTTCATATCAGTCTTAAAGATATTTTTGTAGCAAGTCTTTAAGGGAAAAAAGAAAAAGAAGTGCTCGCTTCGGCAGCTCATATACTAAAATTGGAACAATACAGAGAAGATTAGCATGGCCCCTGCACAAGGATGACACGCCAATTCGTGAAGCGTTCCATATTTAAAAAAAAAAAAAAGAAATAAGACTAAAACCATTTAAAAAACATATTGAAAAGAAATTAGATCAAAATTAATAGTCTATTGAATTGACTAAAATTTATCCAAAGAACGTATGAAGATGGAGAATAAGCGTGTAAAAAGATGTTTAATTTATCTTTTTATTACAGAAAAAATATCAAATAACTATCACATTCTACCTAGAATGGATATTATTTAAAAATAAATAAAATGCCAGAGAACAAATGGAGAGAGGGAAATCCTTATACATTCTGGTGTGCATGTACATTGGTGTGAGCATTACGGAAAGAAGAATGTCAAATCCTCAAAAAATGTAAAATAGAAATTCTAAATAAGATAAAATTTAAAGCTTTATACAAACAAGTTATTCCACGTTGGTATATTTATTCATGTAAAAACTACCAACTCGATGAGATATTTACCTGTTCATGTCTATAACAGCATTATGTTCAATAGTTTATAACTCAAAACCACTTAAGTATCTATTCATAGACGATGAATAAAGATGATGCAGCATGCACAAGTGTTTTTCAACCAGTGACCTGCAGACTTTGACTATCAGCAAGAATAGAGGCTGAAAAACACTGATGTCAAGGAAATATTGAACTGCAAAAAGGGTGGGGAAGTAGTCATAACATTTGCCATAGATGAGTTTGCTAATAACTTTGTGAAAAATATGACATAGAAAGACAAATTCAGCATGCTTTCAATCATATGACCATGAAACTCACTGAACTATTGAGTGTAAGTCTTTGAGTATAGTATGTAAAATTAGCATTAGGGCAAATTCTTTTAGACTATTTACTAGGTAAATAGTCCTGGTCTGTTCTTTGTTGGTCTTTTCCCTAGATGTTCCTCAACATTTCTCTTTTTTAAAATATATTTATTTAAACACCATGATTACATGATTGCAAACATAATTGTAAGTGGGTTTCAGTCATAAAAAGAACACCCCTCTTCAGCTGTAGGACATTCCCATCACCAATGCCTCCCCATCTTCTCCTCCCTCACCCCGCCTACACTTTAGACTGGCATTCTACTTCTCTGATTCATTAACATTGTCGTGTAGTTGTTAGCGTAGTAATTTCTTTAACTGCACTCACCACTCTTTGTGATGAGCTTCATATTGTGAGCCGGTCCTTCTAGCCCTACATCTCTATTGTCTCTGGGCATTATTACAAAAAAGTCTAATTTTTCTTAAAACCCATAGATGAGTGAGACTATTCTGTGTGTGTGTGTGTCTCTCTCTCCCTCTGACTTATTTCACTCAGCATAATAGTTTCCATGTGCATCCATGCATAGGAAAATTTCATGGCTTCATCGCTCCTGACGGCTGCATAACATTCCATTGTGTATATCAGCATCTCTTGAAGTCAGTATCTCTTGAAGTATCTCAACATCTCTTGAAGAGTATTTCTTGAAGTCAGTGCTCCTAAAAGCCTGCTTGTCTCTTGCTGATGCTCTGTATCTGCCTCTCCTAGCTGGTGCTTATGGCTCTTTGTTCTTTTGACGTTTCTGGCCATGCACAAACGTAAGTGAGAAGAGCTGCTTTTCCTAATGTTTGCCCATAAGGCAAGGCTTCCGTCTGACCTATTGCAACCATAGAGTCAAAGAAATTATCTGACCTATACCCTTCTGTTTGGCGTTTGCTATCTCCACCCCTATCATTTTCCTTAACAGTCTGATTGAGCATAACTCATGGAGATAACATTTTAAATGACCAACTAAGAACAGCCAATTGTAGTACTGATTTACCTGTCATCCCACCTCCATTTCACAGTAGCAACATGTACATAGAAATAGAAATTAAGCAAGTGGATGAATTAAAATAACAAAAATAAAATTTTGAGCTGTAAATTCTACTAAGGATAACTAGAAAGATTGGGACGAAAAAATAGGCTGATCAGGAAAAATACCTGGTAGTAAGTTAAACTTAAAATTTTCAGCAGTAAATTGAATGTTGCATCTGCATATATTGATTTCAATGATACATACTGCTGTTATGTTATATCAATTTATTAAAACAAGGAGGTTCTCAACTTTCTTGTTCTGCATGTCTCAAATATACTATACCTCAAAAAATACAAATAATTATTAAAAGTTTCTCTACATAAAATAATAAAAATTTTAAAAATAAAAAATAACCTGGAAAACTGATACATGAGTTTAAAATCTAAAAGAATTTAGATCCCACAGTTTGTGCCCTTTCCCAATAAATATCCTGCATTGCTATTGGCAAGCCAAAACAAGACAGTGAAACATATCCTATTAAAATTTTAAATATTTGAAATGTTAGTTTTCAGACAAACAAGCTTAAATCACAGCTCATAACACTGAAACAAAAAAGTCGTGACTAGACAAAAATGTCACAAAATTCATCATCAAAATTTACTCTGAACATATTTGCACTTTTCTCCTACAATTCACAACCCCCCTCTTTGCTAATTTTCAGTCCTTTTGCAGATTAGATGCAAGATTATTACTTGAAGTCACACTGATTCTTTGAAAACAAAAAAAGAAATATGGAGAAATATAAAAACAGACATACCTTGAACTATATTTCCACTAGGGGCCATTTACTGTTAAAGCGAACAGCTGCTCACAAATCAAACCCTTCAATATTGCATGGATCATTAATATATTACATAAAACTATATACCCAGGATGGTTATCTTGTATAAATAGGATGTCATGAAAGTTCCTTTTAGTGTATTTTGTATAACAAACCAAAAGTCATGAAAAACTTTTAAAAGTATACAGCATATATAACATTTAATATTTTCTTTGCTTGAATATCTAAAAGATAAACCCGAAAATAACAACGAAACTCAAGTCTCTAGACTGTTGTGGCTTTATTAAATGTAATTGTTTTTAAAGAATAATACTGCTACATCTAAACTGTTTGGTGCCCTTAACAGCTCCCTCTCCACCCACAAAGCTAAGGGTTTTCTAGAACTACAATTCCAATACATGTTCCAAAAATGTCTTTAATGCTTCATTTCCTATCTTGATTCCAAATCTACTAGCTCTGGTTTAGTGTCCCTAGTCACTACCCTATTTGCTCCATACCTGCTTTATTTCAATTACCCGTTTAGTTCCCAGTTCTGGCTTTAGCCCTGATTCTGAATTCAGATAATGTCGTAGGGCCATGCCCTAGAGTAACTCTAAGTGAAATATGCTCTGAGCTATATATTTAACTTCCACCTTCTTAGTGGTTACATTTAAAAAATAAAAATTAAAAAAGTGAAGCACTGTATTAAATACAATATGTTGAAGCCAACCAATAAATCTGTTTTTATCATCTTTTTTTTTGTTTTTGTTTTTGGGTCACACCCGGCAGTGCTCAGGGGTTACTCCTGGCTCCATGCTCAGAAATTGCTCCTGGCAGGCACGGGGGACCACATGGGGCACCGGGATTCAAACCGATGACCTTTTGCATGAAAGGCAAACGCCTTACCTTCATGCTATCTCCCGGGCCCCTATCATCTTTTCTTAACTGCCTGTACCTTTTATGAATATTTTACACTTATATACACTTATCTCACTTTGGACTCTGCATTTCAAGTGCTCAATAGATACATACTATTGATGGCTACCAAATTGGACCGTGCAAATCTGGGCCATGAAGCTATAGATGTTTACACCTACTGTGAGTAGTTCATGAAGTGTATCATATTGTTATTAACCAATTTAAGTATGTACGTAATACTTTTATTAAACTTTGTTATCATGCACTTTATATCAAAACATTTTGTTATTTTATTCCATTTTATTTGTAAACATATTTTCAGGTACTTTTACAAAATTTTTCATAGTAGAGTGTCAGTTATATAAATAACAATCCATATACTAATGCCTTCAAATTCTAGTTAACCACATCACCTATGTAATATAGTTAAAGCAAACATTAATATAATTTTTCTGTGGGTAAGAGAACCGACTCACAGAAATATTGTATAATATTAAAGATTACCTAGCAAAGATCATGATTCAATAGTATCTGTTATGTCTGATTTAATGATGTTGGTAATAATAACTTTATAAACTACTACTTATGTAAACAATTAGACTGCTTTATAAACAATTAGAGGGGGAAACATTTATTGTTTCAGAGACAGAAACTTTTTTGTTTTTTATTATTTGCTTGTTTGTTTTGGTTTTTGGCACTCAGTGGTTACTCCTGGCTTTGCAATCAGAAATCACTTCTGGCTCATGGGATCATATGGAATGCTGGGGAGGTCAAACTCACGTCCATCCTGGGCCAGCCACTTGCAAGGCGAAGGCCCTACTGCTATGCTACCACTCCAGCCCTAGTCAGAAACTTTCATATAACACAGATACCTGGTCATCTGTCCTAATTCATTCTCTTGAGAAATATTATCAAATATATATTATATACATTGAAAAATACATAGTCAAAACATTTAAATTAAGATATAGCCGAAGGTCTGCCCTGAAACACCTGATAAAAATGGTTTTCTCTTTGCAGAGAAGCACAACTAACATTTGGGCAAAGATTAAATCACATTGAGAAATCTCAAAGATGCATGGAAAGGGAAATTCTTTGGGGGGGGGGGAGTGTTTATTTCTTAGAAATAAAATCATCTAAAAAGAGAGGGCAAGCTCATTCACTTGTAACTTTCATATAATTACCACAAACTCTAATGCAAATGAGACTGTAGGTCTGCTCAACGTACATTTCTGTGCTTGCCAAATTATGTTTGGCAGTGTGGTCAAGCAGGAACAGATGCATACTGGGCCGAGTTATCTTGGGCTGTTCAATAATTAGGAGTACTATATATTATAATAAACCACATCCCCTTGGCGAAGAATTAGATGCAAATTGCTCAGTAATTCACTTCCAAGGATTTTGGAAGCTCACCAAAAAAGATGAAAATCGGGGAAATATAATGTTTACTTCAGAAAATTTGTTGAAAACTAACTACGGCGCATTTCTAAGAGGCGTTGGGGGAACTCCATAAGAAATGGAACAATGCAATTTTTTTAACATTCTATTCAGCAGGAGCAGGGACACGCTACCAGGCTCCTTTGAAGAGCTTTCCTGTGTTATGTGCCAGTTTTATCCCAACTGCAGGATAAATAGCAGCTTCTCTTATCAGTAAAATATTATGTTGTTCAAATAGAGGATGGCATCGTGAGGGAGATTGTCAGACTTCTGCAGCTGACACTTAGATAAGGAGGTAAGAAGAATAAAACTTTTCTGCAACACCCAAATATCTATTCTAATAATAAAAGCCCTTGCATCATTTCAATGGATAGTTTTCCAAGTAATCAAATGACTACAAAACACTAGCTCAAGTAGAACATTTTATTTATTGTTAAATAATATCTTTATTTAAACACCGTGATTACAAATATGACTATTGTTGGATTTCAGTCACAAAAAGAACACCCCCTTCACCAGTGCAACATTCCCACCGCCAATGCCCCCATCTCTCTCCTCCCACATCCCCTGCCTGTATTTGAGACAGGCATTCTACTTCTCTCACTTATTTAGATTGTTATGATAGTTGTTAGTGTAGTTATTTCCCAAAGCACACCACTACTCCTTGTGATGAGCTTCAGCAGTATATTTTTACAAAGATCAGACCTTAAAGACTAAATAATACCTCATCAACCTGTAGGAATGAAGCTAATACCTTTCACCTCACTCCTACTTTTAGGCAAATGGCTGATCCTATCATATCAAGGAGATTTAAATATTTGGCTCTATTCTCTAGTTCCTCTATTCTTCCTTTTTTACCCCCATTGTTTTACACATTTGCTTAAACTCAATGTCTATTTAATTGCTGGCAGGGGTCTAAATACACCAACGGTGAGAGACATACAACTGTTGTAGAGAATAAAAGTCTATATGCCTGACAGTTAGGTCAGTTGTGGGGACTTCAGTTCGTGGACAATGCCAATTTTCTAGGAAATGTCTAACATTTGAGAGTCATTTCACTGGAGACTGCTCACTCTGAAGTGAGGGGGGCTAGACCTACTTCCTGAGTTGAGTCATCATGCACAGCTAAAGATCAACATCAGCCCTCCAGTTTTCTTTTTTTTTTTGCTATATCCTCAACTTTGTTTTATTATCTCCCCTTCCATCACTCCCAATAACTTTTTGCTGTCTGTTTCCAGAAGACCAAGCCTGCACCAATTTTCTATTAATGTCCTTTTGCCCAAACATTACGTCCTCCAATTGGATCAATACTCAAATATTTCATCAATTCAAGGATATTTGGATTATTTTTAGTATTTGTATATTAAGATAAAACCTTCCTGAATATTTATGTGGAGATTTTTTTGTGTGTTTATATATCTCCACTTATCTGGATAGATACATCTCCTGGGCCATAGGGCAAACACATGTTTAATAAACATTTAAACACCACTTGTTTAGAAAGAAGTGAGTGGAGAAAAAGGAGTTTGAGAAAGCACACAAGATTTTCCAGAAGAAACAGGTAAGCAAAAAAATATACTGACAAGCAAATAATATTTATATTCAAAGAAGAACATGTACTTGAATAGCAAGACTTATGATTTTTCTTTTTAAATTCCAATAATATTTTATTTGGTTTCTTAGAAAATATGTACATAATAAAATAATTGTCTAGGAAAATATATAAAATCAATAATCTATGTGGTTTCAAAAGCAAGTGAAATTAACTTTAAAGTCAATTAGCAATCTTTACAAACTGTAAAATATCTGACTTCAGATCGTATATTAGAGGGTAAAATCGAATACTGTATTATAGCATTTGATTCTGTTTATCTCTTATCAATTAAATGAAAATTATGGTTATGAACAAAAAATGCTCAGGAGGCACTAAATATTTACACATTTGTTGAACCAATATTAGTAAAAAATAATGCATGCTTGGCACAAATGTCAGACATCTCTATTCAAAAACACTTAATGATAGACTTTAATGGTTTTCTTTTTTTTTTTTTTTTTTTTTTTTTGGCTTTTGGGCCACACCTGGTGACGCTCAGGGTTACTCCTGGCTATTTGCTCAGAACTCGCTCCTGGCAGGAACGGGGGACCATATGGGGAACCGGGGGATTGAACCGCAGTCCATCCTAGGTTAGCGCAGGCACCTTATCTCCAGCGCCACCGCCCACCCCCCCACTTTAACGTTTTTAACTTGCTTTCATATGCACATATCTGCTTTATGGGAAGAAAAGACCAGTATTGGGTGAAAGATAATGAAATAATTTGAGAGGAACAATTAATATACTTTATATTTGATACCACATTCAAATGTAAAAATTATTGGTAACATGAAAATAATTTAAAGAAAAGGTGAGAAACTATGATGGTTTCCAGGAAATAGTAATACTGTATGATTGATCAATGAAATGATGCGAGATTAATTACAGATGAACATAAGATACAATGAAGTGATGGGTAACTTTAAATTATTTTCATACTCTTATAGAGTATCAGTTGTTAGCATCAAGGAGATACATCATTAAGAGTAGAAGAAGAACTATAACAAAAATAACAGAAGTATAGCTATTTGGCAGGATAAGGGATGAATTTGGGTCATACCTAGTAGAGCTCAGGGCTGATTCTTGGCTGTGCATAGGACTAACTCATCCCAGGGATTAAACTCGAGCCAGCTGTAGTCAAGCACCTTAAGTCCAATAACTATAATTTTAAATGATAGTTTAGTTTATACATGAGAAAAAAAGTTTAGATTTTTTACTAACTATACATATTAATAGCTATTGAAATTAGTATTTTTACCTACTAAACATAAAGTTCATCAAGATTTCATATCATTAAATTTTATTACATTTTTTTAAAAATAGATTCTGTAATTGCAGGGTTAAGGAATATGTTTTATTTACATGCACTACCTCCTTGACCGCTTGATCCCTAGCACCTTATGATCACCTGCAAAATTGGAAGGACTGGAAAGTGACCCCTGATAGAGTAGAAACTTGGCCCAAGTATAGTAGGTGAAGCTTTTCCAGGTCTCTGAAAAAGATAGAATGCAAAACGGGAGTACAGTCTAGCTGAATTTGAGACAGAATTCTCAAAACTTAGGGAAGCTAAAATTGTAACATGTTACTAAAGAGAAGAGAGGCCTCCACAACAGTCCTTAATGTCACTTTTAAGACTTTAAAGATAGTATTTAAGGGTTACAGATACATTAATGATGCATTAATTGTGTATATAAATAGTATAAATAAAAACCAGTGCAGCCATATTACCTAAATTATAATAAAATGTTAATGACTAAAATTAGATTTTGATGGTGATTGTACAACTCCACAAATAGCCTAGAAACAAATCAAATGTATATTTAAATTAGTGAACTGTATGCCATGTTATTATATCCCAATAAAATTTCTAAAATTAAATAAAAGGGAGAGAGAAGAAGGAAAGGCCAGAGCAATGGGCAGAGTACTTACTTGCATGCAAACAACCCAGATTCAATCCCTGGCAGCACCTTTGGTCTACTGATCCCCACCAGAGTGATCCCTGAGCATTGAACCAGGAGTAAGCCTTGCACACTGTCATTATATGCCCTCAAAACAGAGAAAAAATAGAGTAAAGGAAAGATAGAGAAGAGGAGGTTGCTAGTGAAAGATACACGCAGAGATTTGTGAAATACTCCTTCTGAGTCTTGGTTGAGTGTTTATCAGCTCATCCATGTAAGCCCAGGAAAAGAGCCACAAAGTGGAAGAGAGCTATCCTCAAAGACTGTCTTGGTCATCCATAAATTCCATCCTTGTTAGCCAGCATGATAAAAACTCTTAATACAGTGGGAATGAGCCGTGTCCTTTTGTAATGATAGGCTGGCTAGACTAAAGAATAAAACGAGGGACCGGAGTGATAGAACAGAGGATAGGGTGTTTGCCTTCAATGTGGTCAACCTGTATTCCTGGCATCCCATATGGTCCTCAAGCCTGTCAAGAGTAATTTTTGAACACAGACCCAGGAATAATTCCTATCACTATGCTTCCCCCCACAAAACCAACAAAACAGGGTCCAAGAACCAACCTTATTTCAGAACAAGGTCCCAAATATTCAAACGATTCATTGTCTCCTAAATCTAGAAAACAAACTAAACTTCACATATGCTATCAGCAAATCAAATATTAAGAAGGCTAAGAAAAATAAATTGACCCAAAAATAACAATAGCAATTTTAAGAAATATAATTAAAATTAGCACAAATAGCTCAAAAGAAAAAAAGATGAGGCATCAAAATAACTTAAATATACTTCATGTTTAAAAATGTATAAAAACTATGATTACTTCATAAGGCAGAAAGGAAAATTCAGTGAAAACTTAAACTGTGAGAGGTAAGCAATAAAATATATGTAATAAAAATTATGTCACATCTGGTAAGAAGAAAATGAGCTTTATTAAAGATATTTACTGGATTTTTAGCCATAGTAATATAAATTACCATGTTTTTAATACCATAAGGCACAATTTTCCCCCCAAAAGATGGAGAAAAATGTCTGTGTGTCTTATGGAGTGAATGTCACCTGGAACTGAGGAGTTCTTGGGTTCCCAGAAAATTCAAAGAGTACTCGAAACTTAAATTCTCTCCATTTGTTAATAACAGTCATAATAATTCTTAATGTCATGTTGACTCTTATTCACTTAACATGGTTGAACTATTATTCTGCTATAGTGTGTTAAATATTTTAGTACACCATTTGCTTTAGAATATTTTTTGTTTCCCTCGTCTAAAAACTATGTGCATCTTATGATCAGATGCATCTTATAGAGTAAAAAATTATGATATACAAAATTAGACAGATGAAACATAGTAAATAAAAATAAGAGCCTCAATAAATTATGAGAAAATAAGAATACTTCGTGGAGTTAAAGGACAAACGAAATGAAAACATATTTGAAATAATAATGAATTAAAAGATTCCCAATTTGATGGTTATACCAAACATTTCCAAGAAGCTTAACAAAAATTAAACAGGAGTGCGAGAATGTATCTCTGTACATGTAGTAAGACTTGCATGCCACCAACCCAGGTTTGATATTCAGAATCCCATCTGGCCCGGGAGATAGCATGGAGGTAAAGCGTTTACCTTTCATGCAAAAGGTCATCGGTTCGAATCCCGGTGCCCCATATGGTTCCCCGTGCCTGCCAGGAGTAACCCCTGAGCACTGCTGGGTGTGACCCAAAAACAAACAAACAAACAAACAAACAAACAGAATCCCATCTGATCCTCTGAGCTGAACACAGAGCCAGAAGGCCAGAAGTAACCCCTGAGCTCAACACAATGTGCCCATCTGCCCAGAAAATAAACAAAAAATAAGCATAAAAGAAATCTACACAAAGCCAGCGCTATAGCAGAAGTGGTAGGGTGTTTGCCTTGCATGCGCTGACCTAGGTAGGACTGTGGTTCCATCCCCCAATCCAGGAGTGATTTCTAAGTGCATAGCCAGAAATAACCAGATTGTCACCGGGTATGGCCCAAAAACACACAAACAAAAATCTACACAAATGATACCATAACAAAATTAATGTTAGGTGTGTTGTTAAAAAATCATATACATCAAGGCATGTTAGATGTGTTAAAAAGTTAATGTTAGGGGCCCGGGAGATAGCATGGAGGTAAGGCGTTTGCCTTTCATGCAAAAGGTCATCGATTCGAATCCCGGTGCCCCATATGGTCCCCTGTGCCTGCCAGGAGCAATTTCTGAGCATGGAGCCAGGAGTAACCCCTGAGCACTGCCGGGTGTGACCCAAAAAGCAAAAAAAAAAAAAAAAAAAAAAAGTTAATGTTAGAAGTGAGAATTTTAAAAACATCTGGAGAGCTTCATATATCTTAGATTTAGTCTTATCCTGATTTGTGAAATACAAATATTTTCTCCCATCCTCTTATTTTAGTATGAATTTATTTTGTCATATAAAATTCTTTAGTTTTGGATATTCACAGTTGTTTATTTTTTACCTTGTTTTTCTGTTTTGTTTGTTTGTTTGGTCAAATAAGCCAAACCAGTTTAGACAACTCTGAGACTATATCCTGCAAGGTGCTGCCTATATATTCCTCAATATATTTTGTGGACAGTGTTTATTTTTTAATTTGCTTTCAGATCACTCTTATCAATTTTCAGGATTTCCTTCCTGATTCTGCACTCAAGATTCACACCAGTGGTCAGTATGAGTGGCTTGGGATCAAACCCTGGTGGGCCATGTACAAGACAAATACACTTTTATCCACTGTACTATCTTTCCATCCCTCGTATATTGTGCTCTAATATCTAAATCTTTAATCTACTTTAAATTAACTTTTGTGTATGGTATGGAATATGAGTTCAGTTTTAAGTTTTTACATTTGACTATCCAGTTTTCTCACTGCTACTTGGAGAGATTTTTATTTCCTCACTTCTTGCACCTAGCTCCTTCACCAGAGATTAATTCTTCAAATTAATTAATTGGTTAATTGAAGTTTTTGACTAATTGAAGATTAATTGAACTTTTGGGAGCCACACCATACTGTGCTCAGAGCTTATTTCTGGTTCTGTACCTAGGGGATTGTACACATTCTCATGTAAGGCAAGCACTCTACATACTATTCTTCTAAATTCTGGCTCAAATTAAAGTTTTTTTCCAATTGGATGCTTTTGATTTATTTTTCTTGCCTGACTGCTCAGATATTTTCAAAACTACCTTGAATATTACATGGGAAATGGCAACTTTTCTCTGTGCCTGATATCAGAGAAAAGGTATTCAGGATTTTGTCATTGAGTGTATCAGTCATGGGCTTGGTGTATATGACCAATTCTATCGCGGGGTACTTTTCTTCAAACCCTATTTGGATGAGGGTTTTACCATGAAGGACAATGAAGCATGACAAAAGATTTCTCCATATCTACTGATAGAATTATATAAGTTTATCTTTTCTTTTGTTGGTAAGATATGTTAATCTATTTGCATATCTTGATGCACCCTTGCATCACCGGAATCAATCATGTGCACCACATACCGATCTGTAACGGTGTATGATGTATGTGATCTCTTTGATATATAATTGAGTTTGGTTTGCAAATATTTTGTTGCAGTTTTTTGCAGCAATGTTTATCAGAGATAATATTGGCCAATATTATTCCTTTTAATATATCCATCAATTGTTGGAGTTAGAATAACATTGGGCTTTAGAAACTTTAGGAAATATTTGTGTCTCTTCAATATTTTGTAAAGCCTCGATGACTATTTGAACTGTCTTCTTTGAAGATCTGTTACAACTCACAAATGAACTTGTCTGTCCATGGACTTTTGTTCTTAGGGAGACGTCACTGTTTCAGTAACTTTGCTTCTTTGCACATGATAAGTCAGTTCATATTTTATACTTCCTTCCTCCTGACTTACCCTTGGGAGGCTGATTGAGTCTGAAATGTATTGCATTTGTTCTATTATCTCACCTTACTAGCTTAAAATTGTTTATTGTAAACTCATGACCATTTCTATTTCCGAGATATCTGTTGCAATTTCTCCCTTTAATCTCTGATCCAATTTATTTGTTTTCTCTTTTTTCTTTGTGAGTCTATCTAAGGATTATTAAATCTTGTATATTTTTCTAAAAGTCAGCTATTGGTCCTATTTGCTTGATGTTTATATCATGATTTCTGATTTAGTGTTTATTTTTTATTTAAAAAACATTTTATTTGGGGGGTCATAACATTTCTTATATAAAATATAAAAATCATAAATATGTAAACTGGTAAATTATACTTTATAAAATTTATTGTTTAAAAGGCATTATTATATAAGGGCAGTGTCGAGGAAATAGTACAGTAGGTAAGGCACTTGCCTTGCACAGGGTCACTACAAGTTTGATCTCCGATATCCAAAATGGTTCCCATCATCCTGCTGGTAGCAATTCCTGATGCTGGAATATCTCTTGAATACTACTGTGTGTGTCCTCATGCTCCTCAAAAAGCACATATATAGGAGCAAAAACCATAATGTTTTTTAATACTTACCTCAGACTATTAAAACACCCTAACTAGTAGTACAATTTCATATGTCATTTTGAGCCAAGGGAAAAAGCTCAATATCAAAAATGAACCCTTGAGAATTTTATATGCCATAATGTGGCTTTAATAGAGAACCACTGATAAGCTACTAGAGTAATAATATAAAAAGCATAATAATATTTTATAGGAAATAAGATAGTAATAACTAGATCATAGTAGGTTATGAATAGCTTGTAAGTGCGGATGTGATCTATATATATATATATAGATAGATAGATATGATCTATCTATATATAGGTATAGTATATACCTATATACTATATACCTAGAAGCAGGTATAGAAAACTAAGAATAGAAAAAAAGAAATAAAATAATTAGGCTAAAAATTAAAACTAGGGCCAGAGTGGTGGCACAAGTGGTAGGGTGCTTGCCTTGCACACGCTAACCCTAGGACAAACCACGATTCAATCCCCTAATGTCCCATATGGTCCCCCAGCCAAGAGCGATTTCTGAGCTCATAGCCAGGAGTAATCCCTGAGCATCACTGGTTATGGCCCAACAACCAAAAAAAAATTTTTAAACTGGCTACTAATGCAAATTCCAACAAAGTTCTGGAATTTTCTCAAATGTTCCTTAAGTTATCACTCAATATGTAAAGAGATCCTAACCAGAAAAAGTTAATCTTCAGGAATTTCTTTTCTAGGGAATTAGCCATTCTGTGAAGCTAACAACATATCAGAGTTTATTTGCTAAAAAGTACCCATTCAGAGGTTGGGTTTTGAGAAATTCCATACACAAATACAATCTAAATCCTCTGTTCTTTTGCTATACTGTACTATGTTAATGTATTAAACTGAATTTATATACATAAAAACAAGATCTCTTCAAGCAAGTTCTTTTTGTTTGTTTATGTCTGAATGATATTTTCAAGCATAGAATAAAACCTAGATAGTAATCAATCCCAGAAACCAGTTTAATGAAAGAATAAAACACCTATTTATATATATATATATATATATATATATATATATATATATAATATTATTTTTTTCCAACTGAATGCTGGGAATCTAGATGTATTTAACTATCACAAAGAAGTTACTTTTAGAATCATTATTTTAAAAGTACTGCATGCTTTAGAAAACAGAAAATAAATTTTTTAATTTTTTTATAGTTTCACCATCCATAAAAATTTATAATTACTACTTGAGATTAAGCATGATGGTGGCCTATCTATAACATTAAAATAGAAGCCAGCACTGTGTTTTATTTGGGATCTTGAAAAGTACTTTATCCTCTTAATATATGGATGTTTCTGCTGGCCCAACTCTTATGCAGGATGACTCTTAATTAAACATGTGTCTCAAGAAATACAAAAATAGATTTTCAGCCAAAAGTGTTCTCTTAAACAAAATATCTCTCTGGAGGGGGTTGGTAATCTAATTTACCTAATTACAACAACCAAAATTTATCTCTCCTTGCTTGTATTCTATTTTGTATTCTGAACATGAGAACACAATTTTTGATGCTAATGTCTTTATTTTTATCCACTCTAGTGGAAACTACAATTTCCTAATTAGTAGAAAATATATGTTAATTATTAGTCAATATCAAAAGTCAAAATTTAATACTCCTAATAAAAAAATCCCTTGGACTTTTTATATGTCTTTGTCCCCAAACTGTAGCAATAATAAATTTCTCCTATTAAAAAAAATACCATGAAACCAGGAATTATTATCGCTGCTCATTCTTGTCCTTTTCCCATAACCACAGGGAGCCAAATTAGTAATTCTTTATTGGATTTGTCTTTGGAAATTATGCCAACATGGAATTGGAAAGAGAAAACAATTGGGCTTCCTAAGTGGAACACAGAGCACCAATTCTCGAATTAGCTCTAATAATTAAGGCATCATGTGAAGGGCTTCAATGACAGGATAAACTCATCTGTCTCGAGTGTCGGACCCATGTCAATTATATTGGGCATGGAGAGGCTAGTGCACTATAAAGGGATCAAAACAGAGAGGCTGGCAGTCCAGACACAGCCTGACTCTGGTCAGAGGCAGCCTCTCCAAGCAGTTATCTTGAAGCCAAATTATTATAAATAAGTTTCCATACTAATATGGGGTTAATTTTTGACCAATCTGATTTTATTTCTGAATTAATGCTTTTTAAAATCTGCTCTTATAATTTCTGTTTATCAAGGCTTGCCCTTCTGGTACTAAAACGGAGCCAAGACTCAGTTATGAAATACTATGAAGGGTACTGTTAATTAGATAGTTTATCTGTGATGAGTTGTTGACACCGAGTTGATGTGTTAAATGATTTTTAAATATTCTGTGGGGCACTAACTTGGTGATTCAAAGCATTGTTCTTTCCTTTTCAGACCTTTGCTTTGAGTGGAACTAGAAGTTCCCAGTAAAATTTGATGTGGTCGTTGTGACCCATCTCTTAATAATTGTGTATCTCAAAATTATGCTCAGAGAATAACTCTTCTGGCGCACTTTATTAGGCTGTTCTAGACTATTCTAACTAATTCAGCGTCTTTCTCATGCTGGTTGGTCTTTAACTGCTCAGTACAGACTGCCAGGAAATTCATGGTTGATGTTATTAAACATAATTCTCAAGGCTTGCTCTTTTCATAATGTTTCTCTTAAAAGCTTTCTTTGGGGATCCACCTCCCTCATTTCCCTCCAGGCTTCTCTTTCTTGCTTCTGAAAAAGATCAGATTTTCAAAGAAATATGAAAAATTAAAATATTTTTTCTTGTGTGTGGGTAAACTAAAGCCCCAGCTTCTAAGGATAATCTGTCAATTTTATTTTCTAATTATAGTCTGTGATGGTAGAGGCCAAGAAAAGTCCACAGGGAATGACTTAGAGCCTAGAACAAGCTGGACACTCGTTTTTAACATCAGGAAAGTCACTAATTAATTCAAAATTGTTAAAAGCACAAATCAGACATCATAACTTGGAAAGCTTTCGATAATACCGATTTTATTTACAATTTGTATCTTTAGTTTGTTTTTTACTCTTTCTTCACTAATTCTCTCAGATACAAGGTGTAGTCATGAAATGCTTCATGGAATCCAGAGTCTTGTCTCACTAGTTTTTAATATTTCATTCATAGCCATAATTAATCAACATTTCAATATGTATAATATGTATATGGCTCAGAAAAAGGAATGTTTCTTCTAAAATAATACAGCTCTTTACAAAGTCAACAAATTCATAGGATCTCAGAGTTCATAGAAGAGGTTTCCCATTATCTATTCAGCCACAGGTAAATTAACCCCCTTCGCCTTGATTTTTATATTTGTTTTTGGGTCACACCCGGCAGTGCTCAGGGGTTACTCCTGACTCCATGCTCAGAAATTGCTCCTGGCAGGCACGGGGGACCATATGGGGCACCGGGATTCGAACCGATGACCTTTTGCATGAAAGGCAAATGCCTTACCTCCATGCTATCTCCCGGGCCCCTGATTTTTATATTTGTAAAATAGGAGGCTCTAATTCTTTTAGACACTTTAAAGCTCTAATATCCTGTGACTCTTTGTCGAAAGAAATTTGCTGTCATAAAACGAATGAAAGTGAAGGTCAGAACTTACATGATGAAAAACTTGGCAAATGTCCATTCTGAATTTTATTCAGCTTCTCCAAAAGCTGAATATATATATATATATTTTATATATATATATATATATATATATATAATGTTCTATCTCTTTCTACAAAACTTTCTAACCCTATTAACTTTCCATGACATCAAATTCAGCAAACTTTCAGCATCTGTGCATCCAAGTCTTTTAGCAGAAAAATGCACGTATATATATAATATACATATACATATAATTTGGTTTTGGGGCCACACCCAGCAGTGCTCAGGGGTTACTCCTGGCTGTCTGCTCAGAAATAGCTCCTGGCAGGCACGGGGGCCTTATGGGACACTGGGATTCGAACCAACCACCTTTGGTCTGGGATCAGCTGCTTGCAAGGCAAACGCCACTGTGCTATCTCTCCGGGCCCTCCAAAAGCAATATTGAAGGAAGATGGAGGAGTAGGGAAGAGAGAAGGTTTCTGGGAAAGAGGAAGGAATGAGAGGAAGCTGGGAAAGGGAAAAGAGTAAAGATCAACATTAAACATAAGACAAAGAGAAATAAAAACAAAGAGAGCACTACTGCTAGTCAATCTTGCACTACTAACAAATAGCAATTACGAGCAAGTTATGAAACTGAAAACATGTAAAACCAAAAACTGAGTCAAATTTTAACATAAGTTTATTTTATTTTTGTTCCTGTAAGTGCAAAATTATATGGCTGAATAAAAATTTTCAAAGCCCATGAAAATAGATACCTAAAATATTTTAAATTATTGACAATGAGCTTTGGTTATTTGCACTTGGTTAGAGTATAATGTTAAAAAACAATCACAAACAAAACATTAAAAAGTAAGTCATTTTCTTGTAAATCCAAGGATACAGCTCACCGAAATTTCCTAAATCTCTAACATATCTATCATTTTGAAGGCGATCCCCCTTGCAAACCCCTAAAAAAAGTAGTCAATGACTATAAAGGAAGTCTTCGTGTGTTTCTTAGACTTCTTCTTTTTTCCTGCTCATTTCTTTACTTAAAATATTGTGAAGTACCTAGAAATAATTAAGACAGTAAAATAAATCCTTCTGCTATATCTTAGGTCTATTAAGACTTATCTTAGTTCTATTAAAATGTTCTATCTCTTTCTACAAAACTTTCTAACCCTATTAACTTTCCATGACATCAAATTCAGCAAACTTTCAACATGTGTGCATCCAAGTCTTTTAGCAGAAAAACGCACCAATTAATGTTTTTAATTTGGGGCCGGAGAGATAGCCTGGAGGTAGGGCATTTGCCTTACATGCAAAAGAACAGTGGTTGGAATCCCGGCATCCCATATGGTCCCTAGAGCCTGCTAGGAGCAATTTCTGAGCATGGAGCCAAGAGGAAACACTGAGTGCTGTCGGGTGTGACCCAAACCACACCCCCCAATAAGTTTTTAATTTGTATATACTAGCTAACAACTTTGGAAGAATTAAGTCTAAAAGCAGGGGTCCTCAAACTTTTTAAACAGGGGCCCAGTTCACTGTCCCTCAGACCATTGGAGGGCCAGACTATAGTAAAAACAAAAATTATGAACAAATTCCTATGCACATTGCATACATCTTATTTTGATGTGAAGAAACAAAATGGAAACAAATACAATATGTGGCTCGAGGGCCGCAGTTTGAGGACCACTGTCTTAAAGCATGGGTTATATATTAAGATAAAAGATAGTAAAAATATACCTTTCAGATTTTAAAGGTTTACCAAGTAAGGAATATTAGAATGGTGGTATAGTTTTCTTCTAAGCTATCAAGGACTGGACACTTCTCAGAGTAAGGCTGCAAAGGCTGGTTATATGACCATTCATTCCAAACCATTCTTTTTTTTTTTCTTTTATTGCTATTTTTCAGCTTATATTCTTGCTAGCCAGACAGAAGTTTTTCTTGTTTCTTTGGGATATTGATCCTTTATCTCTATGGACACCCATTTTTTTTCAAGATCTACTTAGGATAAGCAGCATATGTTAATAGATTTGCTTTTAAAAATGTTTCTTGATATAGTTTCTGTTCCCAATTTTTTAAGGTATTAATATATATCTAAGCCATCTCCAGTTAACCAGACCCTATTGGTCACATTCTTTTGGTTAGTAAGAGAATAACTGGTTATTTGAGTGGGTGTAAAATTCAGAATGTGAAACTCCTACTTTTTTGTTGTTGATAAAATAGGATATTTTTCTCAAATTGCTATCTCTACAGATCTTGGGTTATAGCAAAACACTAATTTTCCTTGACTTACTATTTTCCAAATAAAAGCTGAAGTATTAAGAAAATTTTCTAGGTTAACGTCCAAGTTCAGAAAAATACTTCTTTCAGGGCTGAAGAGGGTATTTGCCTTGCAATGTGGCCAACCTAGGATGGATCCAGGTTTGATCCCCGCATTCCATATGATCCCCTGAGCCTGCCAAGAGCAATTTCTGAGCAAAGAGCCAGGAGCAACCCCTGAGCACTGCCGGGTATGGCCCAAATTCAAACTAAAAAAGAAAAAAGAAGAAGAAGAAAAGAAAAAAGAAAATTACTTCTTTCTTCCATATAAGTAATTCAAGTAATTCAGAATAAAATAACTAGATTAAGCTCTAATCCATAAAGGACTCTTCATTTAAAATATACACTTCATTAATATCAGTTTTGTGTTAAGCTCTGTAGTATAAACCCTGAAAAATGTATGTTGATGGTTGATAGGGTAGCAACAAGAAGATAGGAATCAAGTACAGTGGATAATTTACAGAAATATTACTGACATAAGCATGAAAGAAGTTAGTAACTGAGTGGAATATATACTAAAGAACGGGAATTTCTCCAAAGAGATTTTTTGATTCAGATGCCCAGATGAATTTAATAAGAGAGGATCACCAAAAAGGAGATTTTAGAGAATGAGTCAACAATAAATTAAAAATTAGATATCCTAAGTTAAAATATTTATTTTATGGTAAGAAGTTGGATGTTTATATTTAAGTTTAATAGAGACATATTTAACATGGAGTGCATTGTCATATGGTAAGTAATGCTATAGCTGTAATAAAATTGTTCTGGAAAAGATATCAAACAGTCTACCAATGTATTTTTGTTTGATTTTGTTTAGTTTTGTGGGGCCCGGGAGATAGCGTGGAGGTAAGGCCTTTGCCTTTCATGCAAAAGGTCATCGGTTCGAATTCCGGTGCCCCATATGGTCCCCCGTGCCTGCCAGGAGCAATTTCTGAGCATGGAGCCAGGAGTAACCCCTGAGCACTGCCGGGTGTGACCCACAAAAAAAAAATTAAAAAATATTAGTTTTGAGCTATACCTTGCAGTGCTCAGGACTCACTCATGGTTATGTGCTCAGGGATCACTTCTTCTAGCAGTGCTGAGATCATAATAGGTGCCAGTGATCAAACTCAAATTGGTGCATGCAAGCCAAGTGCTTTGTGCAAATCTCTGTGCTTTGCTGATGTCAACCCTCCAAACAGAGAATAAGCAAGTAAATAAATGAATCAATGATAGTCTTAAAATTTAGTATGATTTTCCAATTAACCAGTTTAATTATAACGTAACCACTGCATTATCCTTCATCTCAAATTGGCTATCATGAAAGGACAATTGTTTGGATACCAGTACGTGAGAAGTTGGTGTCGGTGCAAAAATACCATTACAAAGCACAGGAAATGCTCAACTACAAACGTGTTTGTAAACATGGTGCTTAAATAAAGATATTAGAAAAATAAAAATGGTTGGTTATAAAAAGAATTGGGGCCTGGGAGATAGCATGGAGGTAAGGTATTTGCCTTTCATGCAAAAGATCATCAGTTCGAATCCTGGTGCCCCATATGGTCCCCCTTACCTGCCAGGAGCAATTTCTGAGCATGTAGCCAGGAGTAACCCCTGAGCACTGCCGGGTGTGACCCAAAAACCACACACACACAAAAAAAAGAATTAAGATAGACAACACAGTACTCTAGAGCTTGAGCCCAGTAGCTTAATAAATATTAACATATGCTCTAAAAAAAAAGGAACTGACCAAAGGAGGTGGTGTTTCAAATGGAGACATAGGAGGTAGATCTTGGGAAGTGTAGTATAAAAGTCAGGCAAAAAGAAATCTTTCAAAATGTAGTATATGATCAGTCACTCAGATGCCATTGAGACCTGTTGAGTTTTCTAGCAACATTTTTACTAAGGTTCTTGAGTAATAATAGATACGTAACAACATGAGGACTTCACTCCAGCTACTCAGATCTTGCAATGTTTTGACATGACTCTTAAATGTAGGTCAATAAGTCTTCCTTGAGTAATAGTGTGTTTAAGTCAATTTAATAGGTGAGCAAAGTTATTAAGAAGCTAATAACATACATCCTGTTCTCAAGAAGTGTGTAGTCTGTGTGGAGAAATAAGAAATGAAGAGAAAAACTATGCAAATGCCAACAAACACAATATACTCAAATAGTTATTTGGGAAATTCACACAAAACACACACACACACACATAAACACACACACACACACACCTGATACATTAAGCAAGCAAACTTAGGGACATGTAAAATAATACATCTGCTTTTTGACTATTTTTAAAATGTTAAATGTAGAGCTACCACAAGGCATTATTATATCCCTAACTTTATATTTAAAATACTTGTAAACAAGTACTCAAACAAAACTTTTGAATTTGTACAGCAGAACTAATCTTAATAGTAAGAAAGTGTAAATACAATTTTGTACCAACTAATAAAAAATGTAGCATATACATACAATATCATCAGATCCAGCAATCAAATGTATTGACATCCTATAACATAGGTAAAATGGAAACACTACAGAGTGAAAGAACAAACAAAAATTTCCATATTGTCCAATAATTCCACAATAATTATGTAAGATGTTCAGAAAAGGTAAATTCATCAAGACAAAAATTGGGAATCATCATCAGAAGTTAGGAACTGAGACAAGGGGAAAAGACAGCCTCATGGATATAGTATTTCTTTGGGGAGTGGAAGGAGAAAATATTCTAGAAATAGATAATGATTAGGGTTACACATTGTGTACATACTAAAATTTACTAAATTGTCCTATTGTAGTTGGATAAATGGTCAACTTTATGTCTTCAGAGAAAGTCTGTAGAATACATCATGATAAATTACTGGAGCCATAAGCAAGTTGTTAAATAAGAAAAATCAAGGAGAGAATGATCAGAACACTAAAGAAGAGAAATATTGAAACTGAGCATTAATTCTGGCTAGGATTTGAAAACAAGAAAGATACCAATGCAATTAGAGCAGGAGTGGGAGAGCAAGAAAAGGCAAGAATATATTAGCTATATTAAGAGCAAAGTTAAAATTCCCATTTGACAGTCAATGGTTAGACAAAAGCAACTGTGGGACGTGGGAAATTGGGGAATGAATGTCTATAGTGCGTGTTGCATCGTGGTGAAGAGCCATGGCAACACAATTTTTACAAATAGGTCTAAAATGCAGATCGTCAAAATGATTCCCGTAAAAATGAAAATTTTTCATTTCAAATGAAACTTTATTTGCTGTTTCTCCCATATTACAGTTTATTAAATTTTGAGTAGATTTAAGGTTAAAAAAAGACTAATAATCACTAAAAAAATCTTGCAAAAGTAAAGAAATAGAGTCTGACTTTCCATACAGGTCTTGTGTTGGGTATAGAATTCTCAACCCTTGGCAAGCAGCATCACCCTCTTTTGTACAACTTGCCAGTTCCAAAACCTACAAGACCCTAAGTTACCCATTTCTTCTAATGGTTTCAGGACACATATAGATCAAGATGGTTAAAGTATCTACTTGATAGAGGTGCATCAACGTAGAGAATATGAACACATTTTGTACTTTTAAAAATTGTGTGTTACTTTATATTTATTTTGACATTTTTTTCCTTCTGTGGTAATGAGGATGAAATCCAGAGCTTTATATGCTCATATGAAACCATATCCCTGACTCCAGTCTCATCATGACAGTTTTCACATTTAATTTAGTATTAGTTTCATAATGATTATACAAGTGAATTTTGTAACAATTTTCAGTGTTCAGGATTTCTTCCTGTTTACCATTGTATTGACACTAATCACAATTATAGAAAAATACTTAAAATGCTAGCTTCTACACATACTAGAGAAAGGCAAATTTTTTTGAACTTATTTGAATTAAAAATTATGAAAGAACTATGTTACCATAAATTGTTTGGAATATTAAGTGAACTCTGAGGAACTTGAACAGTTTCCTGTGATTTTCCAGAATACAGTTATCTGCATTCTATACTCAGCTTTGTGCCATAATAGTCATCAAGTGACTTCCTCATCTCTATTTTCTGGTTAGGTTGAGCAAAATAGAGCTGGTAGCAGGGCGTAGAAGGGTCAGACAAGTACTATCAAGCATTTGTTTGGATGACTTCTTCCCTCCTGGATAACTGCAAGTTAACTGTTCCTCAACTGAAGAGCACAGCTAAGGTTTTGGCCCATAATAACTCTCATGAAGATTATAGCCACATTCTCTTAAACTCAGGTGATTAACTTAATTTACCTTTATTCTTTCACTATTGGTAGTGGTTCTTGATTACTCAAATATCCAAAGATTTAGTTTATTCTAAACCTATCTATATATTTGTATTTCTTTTATTTACTAAATTCTTCAAATGCTCATGAAACGTATTTCATTTTTGCTTTGATGTGTCTGATAGAATGAATCGTAACAGTCATTGCAATTTGTATTCAACTATCAATTTAGTTTTCAGCAAAGCAACATTATCTGTCACATTAAAATGTGCTACCTTGAATCTTATTGGTTTTATAGTCTCAATTATATTTAATAAGAAACTTTGTTTTTCCTTATGGTTTCATCCGGGAGTTAATCAAAGAAACAAATATCTGGTTTTGTTTATATATCTTCAAGAAAATAAATAATAATGTGCATAAATATCAGGATTTTTCTGACATACTTTTCTCCTTTTAAAGAAGGCCATCTATCATTCAACTTTGAAAATCACTAGTCTAGCCTATTGATTTTGACACAGCATCAAAACTACCTCTAAAATACACCATAAAACTTGTCAGAGTGTGAAACAGACAATTGAAAGTGAATGCTTGCCAACAGCCAAGAACTTTGTAAAATTCATTATCACTCAGAAAACATGGCTAGAAAAAAATCATACATTTTTACCCACAAGGCTCTGAGAAGGAGTCATGAACCACCATAGTTTTTCATGAATGGCATTGGTTAAACTTCAGACAGAAGTCCTGGACTCTGCAAGACTTCACCGAAGTAGCAACGTTAATTAAAAATCTGACATATAAACATCTAGCAAATGTGAGTAGGAAAGAGAGTTATTATGAAAAAAAATATAATCATCTCTGTGGTCCAGAATTCATAGTGATAAATGAGGTTAAAACTTCTGTATGCTGGGCAGGCAGAAGTTCAGTTTCAGTATCCTAAGAAACTACTAGCTGATGCTGGAGAAAATCACAACTAGGAAATGGAGGCCTGTCCTATAGTAAGAACTAAAGCCTGATGGCTTGGCGAATGAACCTTTGATATCCCATCATCAAAATAGGATAGGATCTTCAAACTGTTCTATAACCTGGTTTGAGTGGATGCTAAGTGGCATATGGTATATCAGCTAGAGTTAAGCTAGATTACAGTAGCAAACCCCAACATACCAGGAGATTCATGCAACAATGTCTTTTGTGCATATGTGTGTTAAGCTATAAGGACTTTATAAGTTAATGAACCACTCAGTCAAACTCAAAACTTATTTACTTATTTTCTGGTTACAAACATGTTGGTAATTGAGTTTCACAACAATATCTTATCCCATGTTCATGTCACAGTCTAATAGAGATCTGTAGTTTCTTTTTGGTAGCTTTCCTCCAATAATGACTTGGGAGAGTCTGGGATGATACTATCCAGTATCTTTACCAACTCAGCCTTGTTTTGTTTTGTTTGGGGCACATAACTGGCTTCCTTTGGGGCTTATTGGTTTACTGAACTCACTAAAAGAGAGAATATAATGGTCATTGTTGAAGAAAAAGAGGCTAGGGAATAATTTGAATATTGGTCAAAAGGCACCTATTTTTAAAGATAAGAAAATTATAAGAAAAATAAGCTTCCATGTCTAATTTATAGAATAATTGCAATTAGCAATGTTGAATTCATACTTAAAAGATGTCTTGCGGGTAGAGTCATAACATTCACAATCATACATAAAATAAAATAATTATTCGATGTGATGAATATGCTAATATGATGATAAAAGCATCACAAAATATGCCTATGTTAAATAATATGGGTATATTGTGAATTATTATGTAAACTGCAGATATGAAATAACCAATCAAAACGTTAAAAAATATTGCCACCGTGACTGAGCAGAACTTCTGGAACCATAAGGAAAGTCTCCATTCTAGGTCTGGATCTGTGAAAAAACCAAGATCACTAATTACAGAAGACTGATTACAACAACAGTGATGGAATAGAACTCCTAGAACCATAAAGAAAGACTCCTTGGCTTTGTCCTATTAACCTGTGAAAATACTAAGATCTCTAGCTACAGAAGACTAATTGTGTCCTTCACAACTGAGCAGAATGTTTCCTGGCACCATAAAAAGACTTTGCTGCTCAATAATGAGCATGCATGAAGCCTATACTTGTTCCCATGACAATATGCTCCAAGGGTGGAGAAACCCTGTATCTCTTAAGCCAATGGAATTTTCTTTCTAATTTCCCCAATACTTACTGTGCCTATGCAAAACAACAACAACAAACAAACAAACAAAACTCAAAAAAGCTTGCCACACCAGCCCTCCTTTCTTTTCTTTTTTGTGGTTGTTGCTTTGTTGTTGATTTTTCGTTGCTGTTGTGTTTTTTTGCCACTGCTTTTTCTTTTTGTTTGTTCGTTTGTTTGTTTTTTCTTTCCAATAGAAACACAGAACTTGAATCATCTTGTTCTGCCTCACAAATTGAGGGAGGGGAAATGGATGGTACCAGGAGCAAACAGTCATATGAACATTGAGTGGAAATAAAAAATGATTCGACTTGGGGCCCGGGAGATAGCATGGAGGTAAGGCGTTTGCCTTTCATGCAAAAGGTCATCGGTTCGAATCCCGGTGCCCCATATGGTCCCCCGTGCCTGCCAGGAGCGATTTCTGAGCATGGAGCCAGGAGTAACCCCTGAGCACTGCCGGGTGTGACCCCAAAAAAAAAAAATGATTCGACCTAAACACCAAACCCAAAGTCAACGACAAAGGAATTAGTATCCAATCCACAACAAGCTATACACAAAGGGGACCTGTTACACACTGTCCAGGGTGCAAAGGGTGGAGGTATGGGAGGCATGCTGGGCACTAGGGTGGAGAAAGATCAACACTGGTGGTGAGAATGTCCCTGGTTCACTGTCAATATGTACCTTAAATATTACTGTGAAAGGTGAAGCTGGAGAAATAGTACAGTGTTAGGGCATTTGCTTTGCACACAGAATGATCCAGGATGAAGTTGGGTTCAATCCCCATCTTTCCAGATCATTCCCAAAGCCAGGAACGATTTCTTAACTAATGGCCAGGAGAAATCCCTGAACATCAGTGGCTGTGGCCCAAAATCAAAACAAAAAAAATTACTGTGAAAAATTTATAATTCACATTTGTCACAATAAAAATCAGTTAAATAAAAATAAACTAAATTTACATAGATATATCTGAATAATTAGTGAGCAGTAGAAAAATTAGCAAAGAATTCACCAATCATGTGAAATTAAGATTATTTTTTTGTTTTGCTTTTTTCTTTTTGAAATTAAGATTCTTAATAAAAAGAAGAGAAAATATTTTTTTATTTTTATTTTGATCATAATGGCTTACATATCTTTCACAGTAGTATTTTAGGTACATATCAACATTGAATTAGGGGAATATCCATCACCAAATTTGTCCTCCCCCCCATCCCAGTTCCCCTTCTGCAACCCATATACCCCACCATCACCCCCCGGACTGCTAGAGTAGGTGGTCCCCTCTTTGTCCAGCTCACTATTAGTGATCATATATCTGTTTAGTCCTGGTACCCTCCCCTATCTCCCCCTCTATTTAAGAAGCGGAGCTAGATAAATCGAGTTATGTGACTTTGTTTGAAGAAAAGAAAAGCAATAGATTGGGGTACAAAATAAGAGGGGAAAAAGTCAAATCTGGTGAAAATAGGCGGAGTCCTTCCAGAGGATTTGAACCTCAGTTTGAGAGAGGATGTGATAAAGGCAATTGAAACACCACCACAATACAGAAAAGAAATATCAAATTAAATATCCAGTGAGCACCACAGCAATAAAGATGAGCACCACACAACAGACTCAGTTCTGAAATCAGTTCACGCCGGAGTGCAAAAAAAGAAAGATAAGATAAAATAAAATAATATTGGAGACATCAACTTCAATCTCAGCACTAATATAAAGACGTCAAAAAATTGATCAATCGATAAATAAATATGTGGAGAAATGATTGTTTTTGTGCTTTTTTTTTCTTTTTCCCCCTGCATAGGCACAGTAACTATTGGGAATATTATAGAGGGAATTTCCTTGGCCTAGGAGATACAGGGTTTCTCCCCCCTGAAGTATACTGTATAGACTCCTTGCATGATCATTTGCTCTTGCCGCAGTGTTTCATGGTGTATGGAAGACTTCTGCTTCATCATGGATGGTAAAATCAGACCTCTGTATATAGAGATCTTGGTAACTGTGCAGCTCTAGGAATGCAGCTTATGATGAAGTCTTTCTTTGTGGTTCTAGCAGTTCTGTTAAAAAGAAGAGAAAATTTGAGAAATGTAAGACAATTTAGAGAGTCTTACACTCATCTAATCAAATTCCCATGAGGAGAAAATGGAAATATAGTCCTCTAATAAAATTTCTAAAAGTTAAAAAAAAGGAAAATGAAAGAAGTAATACTTGAAAAAGTTTACCTGAGAATTTTCCAGAACTTAAAGAAATTAAATAGAAAATGTATTCTAAACATAAAGAAAATATAACAAGTAAGAAATTCTGTTCAACTGTAAAATATAGAAAAGAAAAAATAACAAAATGTATCATAGAAAATATTTTACATACAAAGATAAATAATTTGATAAAGAATTCTTATCTAGAAAAATAAAACCAGAAAAATATTGATAAAATATCAAGTTAGAATTTATAACTGCTTAAATTCTTATATTACACAGTAATAAGAAATCATATTTAAAAAACACATACTCGTAGTGATAAAGACTGGTTTGACACACATAGACTGCAATGATAAGCAACATTCAGGGATTATAATTAAGGAATTTCAAGTTAATCCAAAATGATCATATACTCTCCACATTTTTGTGAAAAAATCTGGGGGCTGAAGTAACAGTACAACATGTAGGGTATTTTCCTACATGCAGTTGACCCCACTTCAATCTCTGGCATCTATATTGTCCCCTGACTACCACCAGTAGTAATTACTAAGGGTAGGGCCAGAACTAACCCAGTAGCATCACTGGGTATGGTTTAAAATAAAAGTGTGATGCAAAACAATCTATAAAATTATCTAATTCATATTTAAAAGGTAAAACTAATACTTAAGTGTCACAAAGAGAGAGATAAGACTAATGGATCTGTGTCTATCTGTCCCTAAGGTCACAACTGTGACATGCTATGATAAAATACAATTTTATGTATTTTTTGGGATATTCTTTCAATCCCATTTGTTTTCTAAGTATTGAAAGAGAATAAAATTTGATCTGGCTTCCAATTTTGATTCATTTTTAAAATGTCTTCTATTAGTCCAGATAAGTGGCTGCAACTGAAATATTCGTTGAAGATCTATGAATGTATTTGAAATTGTGAAGAGTTATTACATTTCTAACTTTTAAATTGGAGAGAACAATTACACATGAAAACACACACAGAGAATTATAATGGGCTTTTACCTATAATACCAGGTTGCTACAACTCAAAGCATTATCACAAACTGCATGAGGCATTCCAATTACTTTATAATGGCATCTTACTTGAAATTAGATTTGGCATCCGCAGGTGGTAGGAATGAAAAGAATCTGATAGATTTTCTAGTCTGAATTAACTTGTGAGAAAAAAAAATTCTAATCAGGACACATCAGATATTAATAAGACATTTCCTCTCTTTTTGAACTTTTGTTACCTTAATTGTTTGTTAGTGAAGTGGTATCAAACTTTAAGTATTTTGGGGTCTTTTTCTAGATTGAACTGGCTTTATTAATAAAGGACTAAAACTTCAAGAGACTTGATATGTAATTGGTGTTTGATGATGTGATGAAGCAATTGCAATGAATTCATCTATGGCTCATTACTGTTAGCAAAAAATAAGTTAGTCTGTTGCCGAGTGCAGTGTTGAGAAAGAAGTCGGGTAATTTCATTGTAGAAAAAGTATTAATAATATATAACTTGCTAAAATAAAGTAATTCCTTCATGCAGAATCTCATTGAATGAGCTTTGTTGTATATACAAAACTTCCGCTATGTACTTTGGCACAGTCATGATATTTAATCTTGTTTCGCCATATATGAAGCCCGAATAATGTAAGATAGTCAGTTTCTTATAGCTGTGTCACAAGAAAAATATAATAAATTATTGAACACATCAAAGAAAAATATTCATGCAGTGACAATGTAAAACATATGGGAAATGTGGTTTCAAAGAAGACCGTGTCTCACAAAAGTTTGGAATTTCTGCAGTTCTTCAAATAGAAAAAAAGTAAAATTTCAGTCAATTTCTTTAATACACAGATTGTAACTGGATTTTCAAGAACCCGTTATGCCAGCCGTTGGCCCACAAGGGCCTACTTTTGTTCACATAGTGCATTTGGAGACCAAGAAAGTTTCTCCAGTTGATGAATGGGGCCAAGACTGATGATCCAAGAGAGTTTTATTCCTTATATCCATGCTTATATAGGATCCAAAGAGGGAGGGACTGGGATATTTGAAGGGTCACAGGACATTGGGGTGGGGGGCTGGTGAGGCACTGAGGAGAAACTCAATGTGTCTTTAGGAGTACCCTAGAGGACTTTTTCTGAGGGAAGAGGGATAGCCTAAGTTCAAGTCCAATTAGGTGTTATGGGAGAAAGGCACCCCTCTTTGTACTATTCTGTTGAGACCTGAGTTCTGAACAAAGAGGGACACCATTTTGTAAAGGCCACATGGCAGGTTTGAGCAGGGAGAGACACCATTTTGTAAGAACCACATGTTGTAAGTCACGTGTTGGGTCTTCACAGGCGTATTTCCATAGACCCCGCCCCAAGCTACCTTGGCCAAACCAGGGGAGAACTAGGAGGTACCCCTAGATAAGAGCCAATCATTTTAAGGATCATCAGAAAACTGGAACCTCCCTATATTCTGTCCCTATATAGTCTTCCTCATAACCTTGAACTCGGCTCATCTCCTTCAGGGGATGGCCCTGGCTGGCCAGTGTGGGAGTCTTGTTGGCAGATGGAGTAGTAAAGTATTTAATTTCATTCCAGTTGTGTGGTCTCCTCCTTCTAGTCCAGACAGAGCAGTTCATATCTGTCTTTCTGGTCGGTGGTTCAGGAATAGCATCACAGAGGACACCCAACACCTACATAATTAATCATTGTCTTCATACAGAACCATAGATATTCAGATAAACTGCATATGTGTGGCTTCTAAAATTAATCTTACTATTTTGAAATACAAAATTTTTAGCAATGAAGGGGGAAATATCAGATTTAATTTACCATGATCAATTCAACTCATTGTGAGGAAATCAAATTACTTCTCTCCTTCTGTTTACTGATTCCCAATTAAGGAAGCATGAGTGAGATTACCAGTATCTAATCCTTATCAATAAGATATCATTAATCTGTTACTTGTTACACCAACATGTAGGATAAGAAATAAAACCAAACTAAGACTTAAATAGAAGTTCCAAAGCACCAAGATTTCAACAAAGTCATAATGTTTTCAGAAAGAAAAAATTATCTAAGTGTTCTATTGTGTTCAAAGTACAATACAAATAAATAGGACATCACCATAAGATTATGGTGTAGTTTAGGGAGTTTGCTTTACATATTCTTTAACTTCTTTTTTGCCAAAGGATCAAAGTGATAGTGGGAAAGAAATATAAAGCAAAAAAACAAAATGCATGTGAAGTGAAATGGAAAATAATATAGCTCAAAGTTAATCTCTAGAAAGAGATAAATGTATAATAGAATAATTAACTACTCAGGAGATTAAATATTTTTTCACTCAGACTATTTGAAGCTTGTCTAAATATTCTGCTTATCTTTTGTTTTTTGTTTTTTGTTTTGTTTTTTGTTTTGTTTTTTTTTGTTTGTTTTTGCTGTTTGGATAATACCCTGTGATGCTCAGGAGTTACTCCTGGCTATGTGTTCAGAAATCACTCTTGGCTCGGGGGACCATATGGGACATTAGGGGATCAAACCACTGTGCTATCACTGGTTTTTGTTTTGTTATGTTTTGTTTTTGAGATATAAATGAAAATGTAAAGAACAAATTACTGATTGTTACTAAAAGACAGCTAACTTAGTTATTGTCTTTTCAGAGTCAATTTCCTATACCAAATACTACAGAGTAGTCTAAATATGAATTTTTAACATTGTTCTCAGTCTGTTATATCCAACCACATGTTATTTTAAAGATGGTCCAATAAAACTCACACATACTTCTAAATAAAAGAGCAACATTAGAAGTATTCACCTCAAGATGCAAGAACAATGGAGAGGCATGTTGTTAATATACAACAATTTCACCTCTGAGACATGATTTTCTGTCTATGTATCATCAAAAGCAAAATAAGCTTCCTGATATTAATATAGGCCATTTTTCAAACTCTGCCTTCAGCTATTTGAACCTCACACTTCTTTTTTTCAAAGACATAGGATCTTCAGGGACTGCTTGTATTTTAAACTTCTCTGTCAAATTGATCAATTTAAAGCTCTATCTAAGAAGCATATCTCAAGCAAAATCCATAAAAAAAGAACAGTGTTTGTTGGAATCTTGATTTAAAAGGCCCTTCACAATCATATTTGGTGTTAAAATCAAAAGCATCTGATGATAAAATTTTTCTCACTTCCAAAGTTCATAAACAGTAAGCATGAAAGAAAAACATACTCTTGTTTGGCAATATTAACTCTACTCTCCCCATTTTTAGCTACGGAAAATTCATTTGACGGATTACTATTTAATTCTATTTCTTGGTGAATATTAAAAGTAGCAGTAGTGTTAGGAATATCTGTAAGTGGGGCTGAAGAGAGAGCATGGAAGTAAGGTGTTTGCCTTACATGCAGAAGATCATTGGTTCAAATTCTGGCATCCCATATGGTCCCCCGAGCCTGCCAGGAGCGATTTCTGAGTGTGGAGCCAGGAGTAATCCCTGAGCACTGCCAGGTGTGACCCAAAAACAAAACAAAACAAACAAACAAGCAAAAAAAAAAGAATATCTGCAAGTATTGAACTAATAAGACAGAATTTGTAGAGCCACCGGTAAGTTAGATTCACAAGCTGGAGGACATTCCTGGCAAACACAAGACCCAAGTTAGATCCCCAGTAGCACATAGCCCCTTATCACACCACAAGTATACCAGAATTGGATAAAGGCTCCCCTAACCACTGTTTGGGTTCATTAAAATAAAAGTATATAAATGAAAATCGAAAGAATTGAAATTCTATAGGAGAATTATACTTAATATCTGTAAAAACAGTCCTGTCCACCCACTAACTTGGAAGCTGAGAATTTTTTAAGATTTGCTGTTGAGCATGGTAAAAATGAAGACAGGAAATCTTTTATTGATTGATTGATTGATTGATTGATTGATTGATTGATTTGGGGCAATGCTCAGGGGTTATTCCTGGCTCTGTGCTCAAAAATCGCTCCTAGCAGGCTCAGGGGACCTTATGGGATGCCAATAATTGACTCTGGGTCTATCCCAGGTCGGCCATGTGCAAGGCAAACCCCCTACCACTGTGATATTGCTCCAGCCCAGACAGGAAATATTTGAAGAGAGTAGATGTTGACAAATATTCCATTCTCAGAACTGGATCATGACTCATAATTTTCTATGCAAATTTAGGGTTACATGTCTAGACTCGAGTTATCTTATTATCAATCCATCCCCAAAAACCATGTATTAAGGGAATTCTAGCAATAAAAATGTGTATTATGGATAACTTATAAGGTGGGTTCTATTAAGAAGAAAAATATTGATTTAAATCTGGATTACTTATTCCATAAAATTTGAGAATAGCATTCTTAGTGTGAGATGGGTAATAGCCTTAGAGAGGGAAGATGTAAGAAGCAAAGCAAGCAAAGCCAAGTTGGCCATAGTACAGAAAAGATCTATGTAGTATAACCCTGTGGTTTTGTTTTTGTTTTTGTTTTTGTTTTGTTTTGGTTTTGGTTTTTGGGCCACACCCGGTGATGCTCAGGGGTTACTCCTAGCTATTCGCTCAGAAGTCGCTCCTGGCAGGCACGGGGGACCATATGGGGAACCAGGGGATCGAACCGCAGTCTGTCCTAGGTTAGCGCAGGCAAGGCAGGCACCTTACCTCCAGCGCCACCGCCCGGCCCCCGATAACCCTGTCTTAATCAGAGATATTACAACAGAATACCATATACTAGGTGGCAAAAAGGATTTCTTTTGAGAAAGACAAGCAGGTAAAATGCATGCACTGCATAGAGATGCTAATTTCCCCATTACTAAAAAAGGTCTCTTCAGGCTCACCTGGGATGATCCATGAACATAGAGTCAGGAAAAAGCCCTTAACACCACTGAGTGTGTCTCAAAAGTAAACGAAATGATTTCTTCAAGTTCTGGAGGCTAGAAAGTCTGAGTCCAAATTACTGTTGAGATTCCTTTCCTCTGACCTCATAGAGTGGAGCAACAAAAACCTAAGTCGCTTAAAGAAACTCGAATCCCATTACAAAATTCCACCTAATTACACCTTCTAAATTTATTTCCCAAAGACTCCTGAGCTTGGGACCATATGTTGTACACGGAGGGAAGGATGAAAAGAGGGTCAGAGAGTGCAAGACATGTAATTTAGTCTTTGTAATATCTCACTGTCTTCTCATTGTATGGGGTCCTTTCCCCATTCAACAAATAAATAAGTAAAATGATGTACAACTACATGTAGTCACCAGGAATACAAGAGCAAATATATTATATAAGATAAATTTCTTAGAGCTTCCATCTAGCTTGTATTAAAAATATGAACTTGTTTCCTAAGAAACATGCTCCTTGATTGACGTGGCAAAGATTGAATATTCAACTTTTTAACTGGTAAGCCTCATATCCATAACTCAAAACATTCTTCTATTTAAATCAAAAATAAAAGTTTCCAAAGCAAAAAAATCACTAAAATTAAACTGAAATTTAAAATGATTCATGCATCAGTACTCTAATATATAAATTTTGTATATGTACATATATATAAACTGTGTAAGCAAAGAAGTTATAGATACTTGAGGTTTTACTTACCCTTTCACTTGACTTTAATTCTTACATATATTTCCATCTGAATAATATAGAGGCTGTGGGAAGAAGGCAGTCTTTCTTGTGCTCAAGAAAAACCATGTTTATGCATTCGACAACTTAGTTGATGTATGAAGTTAGCTAGCAAAATAACACCAACCAGTCTCCCCAACTTCATGACAGTTGCAGCTTAAATTATCTACTCCAAACTGCCAGTCACCTTTGTGAGACCAGCCAGAAGACTTGGTTTCATGACTCTGATGTTTTATGGACTAGTATTCTTTATGCATTTAGGTAGGAAACCTTTTTCTTTCTTTTTTTTTTCCCCAATCTCTACTGCCTCCCAGCCCCATGGACACAGATTTCTTATAATGATCTCTAGTGCTCCCCTGACTCCAGAATACATGAGTCTCTTAGTTAGATACTGCATTTGGAACAAAGCCACCGTGTAGAACAACCCTGTGTAATAGCAAGAAGCTAGAATGGAACCCAAGCATGCAGTAAGTCATTCGTGAGTATGTAGAAGAGTGTTCAAAGCTGGATGCACTATATTTCCCACCAGCTTGGCTCCCTGCTATGATTTATATTTAATAGGATACACATGCTGTTTGTCTTTGTATTGGTAATATGCTTATAATAAATTCTATGGCTTCCATGAGTATACTAAGGACTGAGTGAATTAATTTTCCTGTTTGGTGATACCATCTTGTCATATTCAAACGTAAATTGTCAATGGTGTTAGAAATGTGCTTGAACATAAAACATGTATGTGTGAACTTATGTTTGAATTGACCTATACATTCTTTTTTATGAGACTATTAAACATGCATGTAAGAATATACCTAGATATATATCTTGTTCTTTGTGTGGTCCATTCAACTCCTATATATGAATGTAGTCAATATATGCCTCTACTTTCCTAGATGAACACATTGATTTCAAAGAGAATTGATTTATAAGTAAACTAATCACTCGGCTCTAAGTTTCTTAATATTTACCTGAGGTTTGCTTAAGCTCCTAGTATAAAAACTAAGAATCAAAAACCCCACCATGAATGATTATCAGTGACCTATATTTGAACTACCTGTCTGTTTCCTCAAGTTTATATAGTCATAAAAATTCTCCAATCTGAATGTTCTAATTTTTATACAGTGATAAAATAATAACAAATCTGATTTTGTTGAGACAATTAAAACACATTCTTGTGTTCTTTAAATGATTTTTCAGTTCAGACTAAGGGGAGGAGATGTTTACCCTACCTTTGTGCATACTTCGAATGTACGTTCCTATGTAGAGATCCACTCTTTTGTTGTTAATTAGTAAATGCTTTTTTATTGGACTTTTCTTTTTAAAAATTTTAAATGATTTAAATGCTGTGGTTTACAAGGTTCTTTATAACACAATTATTTTTTCCACAGTTACAAAATTGTTAATAATTGACTTTCAGTTAGTGTACAACACACTTCACCAGAGCATATTACCCATTCCTAACATCCCTATTTCCCTCATGCTCTTCCCCTCTGCCTGCCACTGTGGCTGACATTTTTTTCTCTCTTTCTCTTTTTCCATTTCTCTTCCTTTTTTCCCTTTTGGACACAGTGGTTTATTACTGAAAGAATATCATGCATATTGCATAACAACACCCAAATATGCAATACTGATGCTAGATGCTGGTGCTGGTGCTCTAGTCCAATGGGATCATTTCCAGCTATCATTGTCATAATAGTCTCTCCTCAGCCCTAACTATTTTCCATTGCTATTTGTGGCAAACTTCCTACCATGAACTGGTCCTCCTGGCCCTCAGAAAGTCTCTTATTAGTCTTTAAAAATAACAAGCATAAGAAAATGGAAAAAATAATGTAAGAATACTTTCAAAGTCAAAATACAAAATAAAATAACTAGAGAAAATAAACATATCCCTCATTCAGGCCTGCTTGTGATAGATTGTGTGACTGCATGGCTTAATCTATTTGTCAAAATATCCTACCTGTACCTATATACAAATATGGTCAGATAAAATCTGTAGATAGGCACATGTATTCATGGTGTCATTTTAATATAGATTATCGAGTCACTAATGAGATATAATAACGGGGTAAACGTCTATCTATATTCTTTAATGATCTCCAAAATTTTGATGTTATTTTGAGCGGCAAAATATCAAAGCCTAATAAAAAATATATCAAAGTCTGAAGATGATGCCACCGTTCATCATATATAAGTCTTGGACTATCAATGTGTCCTGACACACTATGAGTTGAATATATCAAACTAGGAAAAAAACTCAAAATATGTCCTTACCTCTGATAACAGATTCATATGATGAGCTTTAAATGTCAGCTTTTCTGTAATTCTTTTTATACAAAATGTAAGAAAAAGATCCAAGATAACTCACTTTAATATTCATGATTACTATATCCAAATAAACATTTTTACTTAAATTTCATAGAAAGAACATGATGATACCAAAAAAAATAAAAGACAAAGCAGGTAAATAAGAAAAATGATAGCAGTTTATATTTGAGAAATGTCTTGTAGAGGAACAATTTCATGATTGACTTGGAATGTCTCCGAGTTATTGTAAGCTGAACTATTGATTCGGGATAACATGCCTTCGATATAGAGGCAGAATGTGGCCAAATCCATACTTTAGCTAGAGATTTTTAAATCACTATGCATGGACTTTAAATTTTTATAGAGTTACTTCTTTCCATTTTTTAAATGAATCTGTCAAAATCTCATCGAGTGAAAATCCTCTAAAATGTGGCTGGCTGTGTTATTCTGCAGAGAGTGTGGCAACTCATTCAGCAGCTTCCACATTAAAACTGTGGTTTTATCTTCTTTGTCTAGCTTGCCCCAAAGAGGCCTGAGAGGAACTTGCCTGGAGCTAGGTCAGAGCAGGGAGAGCTTCAGTTCAGTGTTCGATGAATATGCTGCAAACTCCATTCTGACCTTCCCCTAATAATAAGTGGCTTCCTCTGTGCCATCTGCACACTTGTAAATATTTTAGTCAACATGATCCCATAGGGAGGTAATTTTTCTTTTAAACCTTTGCACCTTTCCCAACAATTTTTCCTCCCTAGAGAAGAGAAATGGATTTTAAAAAAAGAAGTGCTTAATGACCACAAAAGCAAGAGTGGCTTTTAGAAACTTGGTACTTTGGAGGTAGGTGGTAAACTACACCTGGCAGGGCTCTTGCCTCTCACGTGCAGTCAACCTGGGTTTAATCTTTGGCACCTCGTTGTCCTCTGAATATCACCAGGAGTGATACCTGAGTTTAGAGAATGAAATAAGTCTGAAAATTGACAGACAGACAGACAGACAGACAGACAGACAGACAGACACACACACACACGAAGGAAAACAAAACTAAACTAAAACAATGGGTGTTTGGGGCTTTAGAGATAGTATTGTGGTCTGTAGGGTACACACATTGCAAGCAGTGTACCTTGCAACCAGATCCTCTTGTAGCATTGCATATGGTTCCTAAAGCATTACTGGGAGTGATCCCTGAGCATACAGTCAGTAGTAAGTCTTAAGCACTATTAAGTGTGATCAACAAAACAAACCAAACAAAATATAAATAGGAAAAAATATTTTTCAAAAGTCTGATGTTTCTTTCACTAACTTTTCTCTCAATATAGTAATAACAACGAACACTGAAAGTATTGTTTGTTGCTACATAGCTCAGTGACTTTTTAGGCTAATAGCATAAACATGAAAATAATTCAAAAGAAGTTGGGAAAGGAATAGTTGCCAGCTTTCACTTTCCTTTCAACTAATTTGAGTAAACAATTAATAGCCTTTTATCACTTATACATAATAAAAATAGAATTTGACAACAAAGTAATAGGTTTTTTTTTGGGGGGGGGGGTTTTGGGCCACACTCGGTGACGCTCAGGGGTTACTCCTGGCTATTCGCTCAGAAGTCGCTCCTGGCAGGCACGGGGGACCATATGGGGAACCGGGGGATAGAACCATGGTCCGTCCTAGGTTAGCGCAGGCACCTTACCTCCAGCGCCACCGTCTGGCCCCCGACAACAAAGTAATAGGAAGAGACAGAATTTATTAAAGTTTGGGAGCCGGGCAGTGGCGCTGGAGGTAAGGTGCCTGCCTTGCCTGTGCTAGCCTAGGACGGACTGCTGTTCGATCCCCCGGTTTCCCATATGGTCCCCCAAGCCAGGAGCGACTTCTGAGCACATAGCCAGGAGTAACCCCTGAGTGTCACCGTGTGTGGCCCAAAAACCAAAAAAAAAAAAGATTTTATTAAAGTTTAATAACTTAATAATTAAATTAGTTTTGCTCAAGGAGTTCTATGCTTTATGTTTGTTTCTGATTTTGCCAAACTGATATTATCATAGAGTACCACCAACTAATTACATATGTCCAATAGATAAGTAAGCATACAGCCAATGAATTTTTTTTCTGCTAATAATTGATTGTTTCTGAGGCACAGAGAAAGTTCAGATGGAGCGTTGGAGAGCGCAAGGACCTAACCCCTCTGTCATGTTCACAGGACATGCACAATTAAATATAGCTAGGGCATTGCGGAAGTGCAATTAAGTTAGGTTGGCCTTGTGATCAGCACAGGTAACACCACTGTTACAGATATCTAGCTTGCCAGCCTCAGTAGTGAGGCGTGGGAGTCTTTCTACTTGTGGACATCCTTTCAGCCAGCCGAGTCTCACTTCCCTGACAACTAAGGTAGGGCCTCCAGGTCAAGCCAGCACTTTCAACAAACGTTCCTACACTCAAACCAGCAAGAGACGAGACCAGCAGCTGTGGTGACTGAAGGCAGATTTTGAAATCAAAAGGCTTATTTAAAACTTAAACAATACTTTCAAACTTAATCCTAGAGACAAGTATAGCCACTGCCTCGCTCTAAGGACTCACATTTCTTCTAGCCAAGAAGCCCCCATCACAACACATAAAAACAAAACAAAAAAGACACCATCACACTGCAAAGGTCTAGTGAATTAAGAAGGTAGTGCTAATGACCCAAAAACACATCAGCCATCTTTATAAGCTCTGTGATAAGGACTTTAGAAAGGGAATGTGGAGGATGTTTCAAAGAGACCATGAAATGGACAGCCTATAAAATTTAAGAGGATCTGAGAGTAAAACATGAGAGAACTTCAAGCATGTATGACACAAATGAAAAACTTGATAGGCAAGTAACAACTGCAGAAGTAACAACTGCTGAAGATAGGAATAGTGAGCTGGAAGATGAACTGCAGAGCAACTCCATACAACAAAGGAAGCTGGAAAAGAGTCTTAAAATAAATGAACAGACAATGAAAAAAATTCTCAACATCAGCAAACAGATGATAACCTTTGGGATAAATTTAACTGGAACAATATAAAAATTATTGGGATCCCAGAGAGGCTGGAAGAAAATCCCAATGAAGAAGCAACAAAGACATCCTTATTGAAAAGTTTCCAAACTTGAAGAGTGCTTGCACCCACACCTTTAGACACTCAAAGAGTGTCAGCTAAAAGAGACCCTAAGCATCCTATGACCCTAAGGAAGACTCTAAGTGTCCTAATAAAAGCACCCTAAAGCACATTAGTCACAATGATGAAAAAAATCACAGATTGAGATAAACTACTGAAAGCAGAAAGATCAAAAAGGGAAATTACATACAAAGAAGCATCCTTAAGATTCACAGCAGATGTATCACAAGCTATCATCCGAGCCTGTAAACGGTGGTTGGATTTAGTTTAAAGAAAAAAAAACTCAAGGAAACGAACGCCTTGCCAGTAATAGTTAACCCAACCAGACTTTTCTTGAGGTTTGAAGGAAGGATACACCATTTCATAAATAAATAAGAGCTCAGGAACTTTATGGAGTTAAAACCAACATTAAGAAAAGAACTGAAGGGTCTACTTTAAGGCAAGACAAATGGCACAAACACACCAAATGTCTAAAATTAAAAGGCACAAAATACCATAACAATCACCTCTCTCAATATTACTAGACTAGGCATTTCAGTTATGAGACACAGAATGGCAAAATAGATCCTAAAATTGAATCCAACGTTCTTCTGCCTAAAAGAAATACATTAGAATAGCCAGGGCAAAGATAAAATTAAAGGAAAAATTGGAAGATATCTTTCAGGCAAACAAATTATTTAAAAAGGTGGGGGCCCGGGAGATAGCATGGAGGTAAGGCGTCTGCCTTTCATGCAAAAGGTCATCGGTTCGAATCCCGGTGCCTCATATAGTCCCCCATGCCTTCCAGGAGCAATTTCTGAGCATGGAGCCAGGAGTAACCCCTGAGCACTGCCGGGTGTGACCCCCCCCCCAAAAAAAAACAGGCTGGGGTGGCCATACTTATATCAGAGACAGATTTCAACCTTAAAAGGGTTACAAGAGACAGAGAGGAATATTTTATAGTAATCAAGAGTTATGTATATCAGAAAGGAATCACACTTTATATATGCACCCAATGAGAGGCCAGAAAAATACTTAAAACAACTGCAGGCAGGCGAGGTGGCGCTAGAGGTAAGGTGTCTGCCTTGCAAGCACTAGCCAAGGAAGGACCGCGGTTCGATCCCCCGGTGTCCCATATGGTTCTTCCAAGCCAGGGGCAATTTCTGAGCGCTTAGCCAGGAGTAACCCCTGAGCATCAAATGGGTGTGACCCTAAAACCAAAAAAAAAAAAACTGCTAATAGATTTTAAGAAATACATTTCTTTCTCTTTTTTTGTTCCACTTTTTTCTTTCTTTTTTACTCTTGTGGATATTATTTGGTGATTTTTTGGGGGGCCTGGGTGCATTTATTTTGGTAGTTGATACCAAATTTTTCTTCTTTTTTATCTCCAACAGAATCGCATAACTTGAATCATTCAACCTCATAAATTGAGGGGGGGAAATGATGATACCAGGACCAGTCATATGAACATGTAGTGAAAATAAAGAATAATCAGACTGGAACACCAAATCCAAAGTCAATGGCAACAGAATAGACACCCAATCTACAACAAGCTGTAAAGTGGAGACCAGTTACACTAGTATTGGGGGGGGGGGGTGGATAAAGGAGGGAGATATGGGAGATATATCTGGGAACAAGAGTTGAGTGGAGGGAGGACAACATCAGTGGTGGGAATGCCCTTCATTCATTGTCACCATGTACTGTAAATAATTCTGTGTAATGCACTTCAGTCACAATAAAAATTAAAAAAAATACATAGAAAGCAACACAGTATTAGTGGGAGACATCAAAACTGCCCTGTCACCTCTTACTATTACCATTTTAACCAGGCTAAAATTCAACAAGGATATACTAGCTTTGAAGGAAGAAATGGAAGATAGTGGCTTAATAGATATAAATAGTACTTTTCATGCAGAAATATCTGAGTAAACTTTCTTTTCCAATATGCATAGGACATTCTCCAAGATAGAGCACAAACTGGGCCATTAAACATACCTCCGTAAATTCAAGAGGATAGAAACTGTATCAACTATCTTCTCTGACCACTATGCACTCAACATATAAGTGAATTACAAATATAGATAGAGAAATGACTTAAGACATGGGAATTAAACTGCTCATGACTGAACCAGTGGGCATAGACAAAATCAAAGAGAAACAAAAGATTCCTGTAAACAAATAAGAATGGAGACACAAATCAGAAATTGTATGAGACAGAAAAGGCAGTACTAAGAGAAAAATGTATAGCTTTGCAAGTATTCTTCAGGGAGTAAAAAAAAGACTTACATAAATAACTTAATGGCACAGCTTAAGAAATTGGAAAAGGAGCAACAAAGTAAGCCAGAAGCAGGCAGTGGAAAGAAATATAAAATTTAGAGCAAAAGTTAATGAACTGGACACCTAAAAAACAATCAAAAAGATCAATGAATGTAAGAGTCGGTTATTTGAAACAATAAACAAGATTGATAAACCAATTAGCAAAACTCACTAAAAAAGAGAAACTAATAAACCAAATCAGAAATGAAAAAAGGGATGTCACATGAGATACTACAGAAATAAATTCAAAGGGTAAACAGATTACTTTGAGGATCTTTATGACACAAACTAGTTCTGAAATAAAAAATTTTGGGACTGAAAGATAAATTTTTGGATTCCTATATAGCCTCCCAAGATTGAACCCAATTGATTTGAAATAACTGAACTGACCTATCACGATTGAGGAGATTGAAATGGTAATCAAAAGGCTTCCCCAAAACAAGCCCAGGCCTGTTGACTTAACTATTAACTCTAAAGAGAGTACTAGTGTGATGAATGGATGGATGGTGAGGCCTTTCTCAGCCAGCCCGGCATCTGCAGCCCCTTAGGCCCGTGGGTCTGTAGGCATCAGGGTGATGGCGAAGAAATGATCCATAGCAGTCAGATGGAAGTTTCAGGAGACATCTAGTTTTATTACAAGGCCCTAGCCACCGTGTTCATATTCCTCATATGGCCTCTAAGCTAAGCAGTCTCTCTGCATCCATCCTGTCTCTGATTTTCCTTGCTGCATCTTCTCCTCCCCTTCCCACAGGACATTCTTAATTACCTGGATGATCTGACCATCCAGGTAAAATTAGCATTTAGCTTTGGGGAGAAGTAACACAGGCCCAGATGGATAATGTCTGTCGTGAATTCTTTCAAACCTTTAAAGAGGACATATTGTCAATTCTTTTCGAGCTTTTTCATGAAAGTGAAGAAACAGAAACACTCCCAAATATTTCCTATGAAGCTAACATCACCCTGATATGAAAAACACCACAAAAAGAGAATTTAAGGCTAATATCCCTTATGAACACAGATGAAATGCTCCTCAACAAAATACTATCAAATAGATTCCAATAACTCATGAAGAAGGTGAGTGCTGACTCACCATGACCAAAGTAGGATTCATTGCAGGGATTGCAAGGATGGTTTAACATAAGCAATTTAATTACCATTATAGCTATGCCAAGGAGAAACAAGAAAACTCATATGATCATTTCAATAGATGCTGAGAAAGCATTTGACAAGGTCCAACACCTGTACACGATAAAAAAGAAATAAACTCAACTAGGTTGGGTGTTAGGGAGCTTTCCTCCCTATTGTCATTGCTATTTACCACAATCTCTTTGCACGCATTATACTCAATGGGTAAAAACTAAAGTTGTTGCTCTATATTATCTGTCACAATACAACGTTGCCCCCTCTTGCCACTTCTACTGATTATACTGAAGGTACTGGAAGTACTTGAAGTACTGAAAGTACTTGTCATAGCAATTAGGCAAAATAAAGATATTAAGGGCATCTATATAGGACAAAGAAGTGAAGATTTCAATGTTTGCAGATGATATAAGGCAGTATCTAGAAAATCCTAAAAAGAAGATAATAGACTTTTATAGTCAAGTGGCAGGCTACAAAATCTATATACAAAAATCCATGGCTTGTCTATACACAAATGATAAGAAAAGAAAAGAAATTTAAAAAACAATTCCATTCACAATTGTCATGAGAAATGGTGGCTCCTATTTGTTGAGGGAAGACTGAACAGACATTTATTTTAGCCATGTTAGTCCAGTGCTATACATATCTAGGAATACTTACAAGCCATATAAATGTCCTACATTCACATCCCAGCACACTGGTCCTACATTTCTGGATTTCTGGCCATAATGATAACTCTATTCCCCAACTTTGCTTCATTTCTTTCTCTGGCTCATTCTTTCTGTCCTGGATCATAAAATTTTCTTTTGAATTATTAAAAGGCATTGTAGTTATGATTTATTTGATGCCAATATTTACATTTTTATGTTTAGCTATACTACCTCACTCTCCATACCTTAGTGCGAAGGTCTTGTTTCACCTTGCAAACAAAAATGAAGATCATTTTTGTTCTGCATTGTCCTTTAAATTGAAGGCATACAAAGTATCAATTGCTCCCATTTGATTAAAAATTCTAAATTAGACTAGGAAATATCTCTATAGACTGCACACTTGCTTTGCATGTGGAAGGTCCAGGTTTGAGTTTCGGAAGTTCATAGTCCCCAATTCCCACTGCAAGTGACACTTGAGCAGGAAGTCACAAGTAGCATCTCAGCACCACCAGAATACCTCTTTCTTTTTCCAAAAAGAAAATAATGTCAATGTTGTGGAAATTGATCATTGTGATGTTTGCTCACTCACTATATTATCTTCTCTTTTCTTTTATTACCTCTGCTTCTTTTGATTTGCTATCTCCTACCGCTCAACTCTCAACAAAAAATAAATTAGCCCCTTGCCGCTTCTTTTTAAAAATGTGGTTTGGGGGCCACTCCAGGGGTCACTCTATGCTCAGAAATTACTTCTGGCAGGCTTGGGAAACCATATGGAATGCCAGCGATCAAACCTGGGTCTGCTTTATACAAGCCCTACCCGCTGATGTTTGCTATAGCTCCATCCCCATCCTTAGCACGTCTTATTATAAAAGTGCTGTAGTCTTTTCTAGTTTTTATCAGAGAAAAAGTTAACTTTCGTAAAGATTATAATATGTAATAAACCAGCTCTTTGCAGAACATTAGGTTATAATTGATGGATATTTGGAGACACAAAACTTGAACACATTTGCTCATCATTTTTTTTTTTTTTGTGGTTTTTGGGTCACACCGGCAGTGCTCAGGGGTTACTCCTGGCTCCATGCTCAGAAATTGCCCCTGGCAGGCACGGGGGACCATATGGGGCACCGGGATTCGAACCGATGACCTTTTGCATGAAAGGCAAACGCCTTACCTCCATGCTGTCTCCCGGGCCCCTGCTCATCATTTTTTATTTTGCAGTTACACTTGGTTGAGTTTGGGTTTTATTCCCAGGGGTACAGGGGAACTGTGGTTTGAAACCGGTTTCTATGAGCAATGTATGCACTCCATCATTTGACATTTCCCAGAACTTATTAACTCATTCAAAAAATTGACTTACTTATTTGGGTTTAGGCCACACCTGGTGATTCTTGGGATGTACTTCTGGCTCTGTGCTGGGCATTGCTCCTGATGCTACTCAAGATACCATGTAGTGCCACTGTTTGAACTGGTATCAGCTATCTATCTTTCATATTTCCTTGCCACTCTTTTTTGTACTTTTTATGGGTGTTGGGTGGGTAATACCTGGTCATGTTCAGGAATTGTTGACTGATTACTGATTACACCACTCAAAGATCACTCCTACTGGTCTTGGGGACCGTATGAGATGCTAGTGATTGAAACCAGATTGACTTACCTGCTGTACCATCAGTCTGTTCCATTGTTTCTTTCTTTTTTTTTTTCGGTTTTTGAGTCACACCCGGCAGTGCTCAGGGGTTACTCCTGGCTCCATGCTCAGAAATTGCTACTGGCAGGCACCGGGGACCATATGGGGCACTGGGATTCGAACTGATGTCCTTTTGCATGAAAGGCAAACGCCTTACCTCCATGCTATCTCCCGGGCCTCCATTGTTTCATAAACAAATATTTGAGTATGCATTATTGATTCCAGCTCCATTACTATTAAGTAGAAGTTTTATAATGCATTATACTATTTGATTCCAAAATTTATCCCAAGTAATAATTCACCCACTTTATTGCTAATAAATCCATTAAAATTTAAGTTATCATGAAGTGACCAATATTTTACCCTACTACATTGGTAGAATGTCAATAAATCAGCCAAGAATTTTTTTTTAAGAATCTATGCCTAGGGGCCAGGCGGTGGCGCTGGAGGTAAGGTGCCTGCCTTGCCTGCGCTAGCCTAGGAAGGACCGCGGTTCGATCCCCCGGTTTTCTATATGGTCCCCCAAGCCAGGAGCGACTTCTGAGCACATAGCCAGGAGTAACCCCTGAGCGTCAACCAGGTGTGGCCCAAAAAAAAAACAAAAACAAAAAACAAAATAAAATAAACAAAAAAAGAATCTATGCCTGTGAGTTGTAAAAAAGAAAAACAAAAAAATCTATGCATACTATTCATTATAAATTTCCTTTGATATTTTGGAGGATTAGCTAGGGACCACATGGATTTCACAGTATCATCCCTATGTCTGGAGCAAGCCCAGGCTGATATTTGTAACACACATTCAAAACACAAAATCAAATAATTCAAGAGCCCTTCTCCCTAATATCTTCCCTTTGAGATGAATAACCCTAGGCTTTGGTTATCTGAAAATGACTTTATGAATTTCTCACCTCTGCCATGTTTATTCTTCTTTTTGATGTCCTTTATGCTGTTCTCCTTCATTCTTTGCTGGTACCAAGCACACCTCTACCCTTGCCCACTTTAATACAAAGTGCTCATGTAGGGAGGTAGAAATGGTGAATGAGTTTTCTCTCCTTTCCCTCTTGCTGTCTATGAATCTCAGCAAGAACATCCATCTATATATATATATATATATATATATATATATATATATATATATATATATATTCTTTCTGTATTGGACTTGTTTCTGGTCTGTGGGATAGGCCAAATGTGTTACTAGCAATGAGAGAAAAGATCCTTCCTCAATTGGGTGTTATTAGGCTGTCACTCATCCCTGTCCTCAACCCTTAACTCAAGTTGAAGAGAAACCACAGTATTATTCAAGTATTGCTGACAACCACAGTCAATTTTCCACAGTTGTCCTCCCTCCCACCACTCTCATATTTGGTTACCCCAATTTTCAGGCTGGTTCTGACGAAATCATCATGATGGCTATCCAAGTGAGTAAATGAGATAGCAGTAGATGAAACTTGGGTTTTGTCGATTTTTGCATATGTAGTCAATCAGCATCTTGTCAATAAAGTCAGATCTGCTGACTTTAGAAAGATAAATAAAACATTATTTGTCTCTCTCTGGGCAGTACCAAAACCACTAATTTTTTTCTTGTCTTAACACTGAATAATTTAGAGACTTCATCTCTAGAATGGAGTCTTAGCAGCTGCTCTCGGGGTGGATTTAACGAAAGGTAACTTAAGGTCAGATCAGTTACCTGAAATTGGGTCTCTGAATTTGAACCCTAGTTTTTTATTTTAAATTTAAGCTGAGGGAATGAAAACTAGCTGCCAATCTTCGCTTACACACACTTTCCTGAATAAGAAATCAGTACCCGAGTTCTAAAGATGTCAAAGGAATAAATGATAAATTTCTGAGGACTAAATGTATATATTGGTATATAGGAAATAATTCATACATTTAACCTATTAACCTAAAGGGAAAAATAAATATAGGATCCTAAAACTTTTTTTTTATAAAAAAATAGACACTTTGTATGGATCTTTAACCAGAAATGTATCAGGTTTCATGAAATTATTATTTTGAGTTAAACAAAATACAAGTGCAAATGAGGAAGAAACAAAACCAGCATGAAAAATTAGACAACAGATTAAAATGTATATACAGATCTTACAACTCTTTTATGGGTATCTTTTGTTTGTTTGTTTTGGAGCCATGCCACACCTAGGTGGGCTCAGAGCTTACTCCTGGCACTAAACTCAGGGTCACCTCTGCTATACAATTCCAAAGAACTGGTGCTGCCAGGTCAGTCATGGGTAAGGTAAGTTCCTTATCAGTTGTACTATCTCTGTGACCCCCATCTTCTGGGTATTTTTATGGCCTTTCTTTTTAATATCTTATGCTTAAAACAAGATGACAATATGCTTTGCTTTAAAGAAAAAGTATTCAGAAATTGTAGAGAGTAATGATTGGATCTGTCCTTATATAACCAGTGAAGATGAAATTAATAATAAATCTAAATCAGACTAAGAGTTTTAACGTCCAGTTCTTGAAAATTATGTCAGTATACTCCAGTATTAGAACACTAAGGAAGTGAAATTTATTTTATAACCTTGGAGTTTTGAAAGATATCTTAGTTCTTGGTTTCTCCTGTAATGTGTTATAGCAAGTTTAACAACTCGCCACATGAATTTATTATTCTACAGTTTTGGAGGTTAAAGTCTGAAATAATCTCCCTTGGTAAAAATCAAATATCAGCAGAGTTTAGGAAAGAACCCCATTTTCTTACCTTTTTCCAGATTTCAGAGACTACATGTGTTGTGATTTATAATTTCTTTCCACTTTGGGTTTTATTAGACTCACCTGAGTAATCCAGTCCAGGCTCCAGATCAAGGTAAATTGATTAGCAAATATAATTCCACCTAAATTTGCTCTATAAAGCAGTTATAGGAATTAGAATGTAATTATTTGGGGAGGACCATTTTTTTCTGTTCATTGTAAGAGTTAGCTAGAACATTCTGCTTTAGGTCTTTATGCTTACAAAACTCGTAATAGATCCAAATTTTGAATCTTCATATGTATAATTAATTCCATGAGTGAAGCTATTTTCTGAAGAAAAGTTTGAAACTAGTTTAGCACAAAAAATATTATAAGGGTGAAGGCGCTTGCCTTGAATGTGGCTGACCCTGGTTTGGCAGTGCTCACCCTGACCACTGATTGAGTGTTCCCTGAGCACAGACTCAGGGAAAGTCCTGCACACAGCAGGATGTGGCCCAAAAGTTAAAAAAAAGAAAGAAAAGTTAGAAAGCAGTTCTCCTTACTAAGTAATAATTTGGGGGAAATGATGACTCTATGCAATAATCTCATTTTAAATTAGAATCGTAATATTTACATCTATTATTGTTATGAGAATTAAATGAGTTTATTTAGCTAAGAAATAAAAGGTGACACAGAATAAATGTCCCATACATTTATTTATTATTATTAGGCATCTTTAAGATCATTATAATCTCTTAATTTTATATGTAGCTTTATATATTAAACTCTCATTACCAATTCATCCATTTATTTAACCCATCCATTATATGATAATCATTTACTATCTATAGCAGTGTGAACATCAAAGTACACATAACAGAAAGAACGAAAAAATGTGCTGATTATATACATTTTACACTTGCTCAAGTACCATGCTGTGCTTAGAAAAATTAGATAGAAATCAGTCGAACACCGTAGACATAGATTTGAATTTCAACAGTGCTGGCAATGGGTGCTTTCTTGGGAATTGAGTGCATTAGAGCAAGAACATGGCTGAGAAGACCAACAGGAGTGACCGATTACCAGCTAAGCAAAAATTAGGCTTTTCTCTCATACAGAATTTTAAGGAACAGACTCTGCAAATTAAAGAAGTTGCAATCCTTCACAAGAAAAGAATGACAAACTGAAGGGAAAACAGTACATGATGCGATGTCTTTAATCCTTCCATGAGTTCTACCACCAGTTGAATTTGCTCTGTAAATTTCCAGGTTTGTGCTAATTCCTGATTCTTTTGGAAAACCCAAAAGAATTTGCACAGATTTCTCAAATTTGTGCAACATGTTTTGGGACGATGCGCGAGAAAATTGTATAAGGCCTCGTGTCTCCTTTTTTCAAGTTGCTATTTTGTTCTGTCTACTGGCTGATACCTCTATACATTGTTTATTTGATAAGTCACTTCTTACTGTAGAGGACAGGGTAGGGCAAGGTGGATTAGGATTCCCAACAGATTGAAAGCAAAATCTATACAAGAAGGCAAAAACAGGAAACCACACCATAAAAAAAAAAAAAAAAAAAAAAAAAAAAAAAAAAAAAAAACAGTAAATGAAGGCACCAGACAAGAATTTCATTTTGAGGACTTCTTCATTCCTTCTGCTAAACCCAAGAGTCTGGTTGCCCATAGGGATCTGTGCCCCCAGGTGGATTTCGGGGAGGGCAGAGCCACCATTTGCTCTCTTACCCTGGGGCCACCCAGCTGCCAAGTGTCAACTGAACAGAGGTGCAGCAGAGGCCTGCAGTGAAAAGGCGGCAGGATGGCCAATTGCCATCCCTTTCTGAAGCAAGTCTGGCATCTTGGCATCTTGTTTCTCTCCCCCACCCCCAGGTTAATTGCTGGGAGCCCCCACCTTCAAAGCTGCTGAGCCTACCAACTTCAGCTGTTGCCCTTCTTCCTTTAAGCCACCCAGTTACTTCATGGCACCCTGGGAGTGACACCAAGTCTTCCTTATACCTGATTTCCTTTGGGAGACCACCCAAACTCCGGTGTAAATGTTTTTCTCCCCCCTAAGTCCCCCCCATGGGTAAAGGCAGAACTGCCACGTCCCCCCTTGGACCTGATTGCTACGCAACACTCAGCCATGTGAATTTGTCACTTCTGTTTGGCGCAAATTTCAATTTCACCTCCAACTGTAACAACACTGCTTGATATATTTTAGATGCCACTGTGGTTGGATGGCATCCCAGGAAAGATGTGAAGTGCTCCTGCCAGGAATGAATGATTGGCGTTGGGTACAGCAATTCTCTGAACTCAGCCCTGGCATCCCATTAATTGTTAAGTCTGCTCTGCCACCACCAACCTCTTGTCAGAAGCATGTCTATTGTAAGCCTTGGCGACAGGAATCCAAATGGTGGGACTCGCTCCCTCTGTTAAAATCCAAGTCCTATCGATAATGAAACTGAATTTTTTTTTTTTTCAGCTCACATCGCAGTACCTCTTTCCTACTTTTCCCCAACTGGCTGCACTTTCCTGTGCAAAGAAAAATGATTCCATTTCTGAGTATTCCAGAGCTAAGAGGTATGGCAGTTGAAAGTCTGGCCCTGATGAAGAGATTTACCTTTCCTTATCACAATCTGTTTTCATTCATTGTGACAATGAAATGCTGCTATGAGGGAACAAGCCATCAGGGGTAGACAATTAATGCCTAAAGTATTCTGCTGACAATAAATATGTAATATTTGACACGCAGAATTTACATAAGGACATTAAATCAGAAATACGCAACACACAAACAATTATAATTTTTGAATAAGCACGTCCCGTGACGGGCAAGATATACTTCTGTAATCCTCAAACATCCATCTAGAGTATCGAATGTTTCTATATATGAATACCGACTTTTATTTGCCCTTAAAGATACATCCAACTGTCGAGTGAGTGGTCTACATGAAATATTCTTAAATAGGATGCAATTATTTAATCAGCACTAAAAATGCTACAGTGAAGAATGCTTTCATGGCTGAGCTCTGTGGTAAATAATGGTGAAATGGTCTCTCTGTTTGGTTCCCTTTTAGTCTCTTCATCCACCAACTTTTCAGGCAATTGATGCTTTCCCCCCTAAAAACAGAAGTCTCAAAAATCATGAAAACATTTTCCTTGAATGAGTTTAATTAAATAGAAGAAATCCGGTCAGCAATGAGTACGAATAGTGTTTCAGACTTTACATGCCTTCGCTCTGATTCATTGGAAACAAAAGGAGTTTCAGTAACAGTGTGAATGAACCATGAAGAGTGCGTGTTCTTTTAAGAAAGGCCAAGGGTGCAGTTCTATTTTCTTAGCTCTGCTTTCATATTTATGTGTCTCATTTCCAGCTCATTGCTGATGCCTCAGTTGCGCTATCCATCACCACTTTTATCCTCCTTGTTCCTCAAAAAGAACATAAAATCCTTTTTTATGTGGTGGTAATATTATTGCAAATAAAAGCAAATACCAAAATCTTTATTAGTCTGCCAAAATAATAAACTATTTAATAAAAGCATGCTGTAAAAATAAGGTCATTTGCATCACTCAAGTTACTAGCAGGAGGAAATACAGAGAATTATTGGTCAAAAAAAGTATGAACTGACAGCAATTATTTTGGTTCTTCATCTGACAGGCTGTACTAGGGTTAAATTTTTGGTTGATGGGTTGCATGTTTTTTGACTTTAAAGACCTCATATTGTCCCCAAACTCTACATATTGGAAAATGAAAAATCAAAACAAAAAGATCCAGTGGTCAAAAAATATTTACTTCCTCCTTGCAAAAATGGCTTTTGGTGGTGAAAAGGAGCTAACTGTTTTCTTTTTTTGGATAGTTTTTCACAATTGTGGAAGTTGATTTACTGATAATCTTGATATTTTTTTAAGATTTATTTCCAAAATATTTAACACCCAATATTAAATTGTATTTGCTTTGGATTGTATCCATGTTTCAGTTGTATAATTCTGACCCTCTTTGTACTTATCTTTTGTCATTCTGCATGCATACTAGTAAAGATGTTTTATTTTGGAAGGTTAACTTAGCAGTGAAAGTTAACAATAAATGTACTATTTCTAAATAAATGTCTAATGTTTGATCTCTTAGCCTATTACAGTATAAAACTGCCACATCTTTTTCCGTTGCAATTTCCATCCTCAGCTGGCAGATTTGCAAATATGTATTATTGATATGTTTATAATAGGAAAATCAGTAGTGTGGTGAAGATTAAAATATCATTTTTATAGTTCTTGCATTGCCAAAAACAACCTGCATAACAGTCATTCTACTTAAAAGGCAAATATGACAATTGAGTAAATACTACAATTTCAAAACCCAGACTATTTGTGCTACCTTTTTCATGCTAGTATTTATATTCAAGAAAAGTTCTTTAACTGAAATCATTATTATTATTTTTTTTTTTTGGTTTTTGGGTCACACCCGGCAGCGCTCAGGGGTTACTCCTGGCTCCATGCTCAGAAATCGCTCCTGGCAGGCACGGGGGACCGTAGGGGGCACCGGGATTCGAACCGATGACCTTTTGCATGAAAGCCAAATGCCCTACCTCCATGCTATTTCCCGGGCCCCCATTATTTTTATTGTTTATTTTCTTTTTGCTTATTTTTCCCCTCCCTCTTTTGTTTACTTTAAAAAGCCTTTTGTTAATGTCGTTTGCTTTGTGCTACAAATTTCCCATTGTTATATAGTTATATAATAGATTATATAGATATCAATTTAACCTAATTATTATATAGACATCAATTTATATAGAGATGTATAGTTATATATATATATATATATATATATCAATTTAATCTAAGGAATGAGGTGTGAATTCCATTCAGTGAACTTTCATTGATAATTAAACTATCAAAAATTGGGCATGTGAAATAATATTTTTAGAGGCAAAGAAAAATTCAGGAACAATGTGTTATGGCCTGAACTGTGTCTCAATTTCACCCCTAAATTATTCTGTTGAAGCAGTAGGCACCATTCCAGTTCTCTGAATGTGACTAAATTCAGAAATAGGGCCTTTAGTAAGGTTCTTAAAATTATATGCATTCATATTGGATCCTCATCCAATCTTGGAGTTTTTCATCTAGAAAGACAAACACATGAATGGTTAGCAAGAAAGCCACAAATTGCAAACCAGATAGAAAGGCCTTTAAAGAAACCAACCCTATCACCCCAGTACCAATCTTGGTGATTTGAGAAAAAGGAGAAAATAAATTTTTGTTGTTTATGTCATCAGTCAATGGAATATGACATGCCCAGCCAGCTAATATACTGTTAACAAGGGCAAAGAATAATTAAGGGCTGAGAGAGAGTATAGTTACTAGGGCACCTGCCTTGCATGCACAGGCCTTGACTAGATCCCCGGCAACACTTGATCCCGTGAGCACTGCAAGTGTCACTAACGAGGTTCCTGAAGATCCATCCTGAAGGTCCACCCCACTTGGGTGACCCTGATTTTTTCCTAGCACCATCTGAGTCAATTAGTATCTCCGCTTTGGGTCCTTCATTCAATGTGCAGCAGCTCCACTGGCTGAGAGCAGGAGTGGTTCCTGGGTGGCCTGACAACTGCTTGTCAGTAACCCCCAAACACATTTTTAATTCTATCTGTGACACCAAATAAAATATTTTCTTTATTTATTATTTTATTTATGATTTATTTTAGTCAACTATAGTACCCAAATCATAGAGGACAATTCAAGTGACTTCGAATAATGTAGTTTCACAGTAAAAAAAAACAAATAAACAAAAATACGAACAGGGCCCTTAATTTCTTTTGCCTGTTTTGGGTCACCCTGACATTCAGGAGTAACTGCTGGCTCCAGACTCAGAAATTACTCCCAGAAAAGCTCAGGTGATCTGTGATATGTAGTGCTGGGGATCAAACTCTGGTATCCCGTGTGCAAAACACATGTCTTACCCTGTGGCTTCAGCCACCACTTGAATTTCTATGTTATTACACAGACAGAGTCTGGAAATTTTATTTCAGAACTGGGATTCTTTTTAGGCTCAGGTTTTTAGGGTCTTTTGGAAATTCTACTTCATAATTAGAATTCTTTTTAGATTACTTCTTTTTAGTTTTTTAGTGTCTTATGAATTAAGAAAGACATAATGCTTAAAGATTTAGTCCAAGGACAGAGGCCCAAATAAACCTGTTTTTAAATCTCTCTCTCTCTCTTTCTACCTCTCTCTCTTTCTGGTAGTTAGATGCTTTTGAAGACAGTTTAATGGCTTGTAGTTCCTAAGAATGACAAATTTTGAAGAATTAAAGTATAGTAGATCCTCAGGAAAATATTTACAATTTGGTAAATTCTGATCTCCACAGAAAGATGTCTGAAATTAAATTTCTACTCAATGCCAAACTCTATCTGTCAGTAACACTGTGAGGTAGTTCCTAGATTATAATTCATGTTTGATACCCTCTACAAAAGGTTGAGAATCTCTCCTCTATGTAGTTAGCATCTTCTGATTAATATTTGATGAATTTTTTAACTCTGGATTTATCTAAATCATTCTTGCCACTATGCTTCTGGATTCATCCAGTTCAGTTCTAGGAATCAATCAGCAGCAGGAAAAAAGAATCTTATGTAGAAGAATCAAAAAAGCTTATACATAAGATATCTATGCTGCTGCTTTATGCCACTTCTTTGCTATGAACCATACCCTGAATATGCATAACATAAGGATATTGTTTCTTCATGGCTCCTCCCTCAACCATTTATTCTTCCTTAATATTTAATATTTCATTTTACACATTAAACATAATGCACTCTGCATTATATTACCTTTCTATTGCTGCTATTACTAATTAGGTAACTTTAGTCATTTAAAACAAAGGGAATGTGTTGTTTTACAAGTTAAAAGACAAGGTGTCCAAAATCAATTTGGCTAAACCAAAATCAAGGTATAGGTAGGGTTACAGGCCTTCTGGAGTCTTAGGAGTCACAAGTTACATTTGAATTCTTTAGCTTGTGGCTGCTTCCTCCATCTTCTTTTCGATATTAGCAAAGTATCATCTTGCTTTTAATCTCTATAACTCTTTGTTATACAAATAATCCTCTGCTTATCCCTTGAAATGACATTTGTGCTCAAGAATTTAAATCAACATTAAACCTCTCCTTAGAAGTTACTGAAATGTCAACAGAACCTAGACTGCAAAAGTGAAATACAGAGAGTCTTAAAAAAGGATTTACACACAATCAGTACTTTACTTTGTTGGGATATGAATTCCACTGTCAATAAAAGTCAAAGAAGTACTCTGTAACAAATCGGTTCTCATTTAAAAATATTTGGGGGGGATGGAGTGGGAGGTTGGCACACACTGTGGGAGTAGTTACTCCTGGCTTTGCTCTCAGAATTGCTCCTTGCAGTATGGGGGAAACATATGGGATGCCAGGATTTGGGGATCAAATCTGGGTCCTTTTCTGGTAGGCCATGTGCAAGGCAAATAACCTACCACTGTGCTATAGCTCAGCCCCCATGATTCTAATTTTTCACTGGTTGACTAGAAATTAACAGGAGAGGATGAAGGAGGTGAAAAGGAGGAAGAGGAAACAGTAAGAAGAAGCAGAAAAGAAGATAAAGAGGAAGAAAGCATACTTGTGTTACAGTTATTCCCACTTGGATTCTGCAGCTATATTGCACCATTGCAAAATCTCCAAATTAATCACTTTTGCTAAGATCTTTTTGCCATAGAAAGTAATATTTACAGGTTCTTTGAGTTAGTGTGTATTTGCAGGGGTCCTCAAACTTTTTAAACAGGGGCCCAGTTCAAGATCTTTTTGCCATAGAAAGTAATATTTACAGGTTCTTTGAGTTAGTGTGTATTTGCAGGGGTCCTCAAACTTTTTAAACAGGGGCCCAGTTCACTGTCCCTCAGACCATTGGAGGGACAGACTCTAGTAAAAACAAAAATGACAAACAAATTCCTATGCACACTGCATACATCTTATTTGGATGTGAAGAAACAAAACGGGAACAAATACAAATAGTTTGAGGACCACTGATTTAGAGCTATAGTTATTCAACCTACAATAGGCATTCATACAGAATATCTTTATTTTTCAAAGTAATATCTTTATTTAAGCACCATGTTTAAAACCATGTTTGTTGTTGGGGTTCAGTCATAAAAAGAACACCCACTTCACCAGTGCAACCTTCGCATCCCCATGCCTCCCACTCTCTTCTCCGTCACCCCCTGCCTGTACTTGAGACAGGCATTCTACTTCTCTCACTCATTAATATTGTCATGCTAGTTGTCAATGTAGTTATTTCTCTAACTGCACTCACCACTTTGTGGTAGCTTCATATCATGACTGGCCCTTCCAGCCCTCATCTCTATTGCTTCTGGGTATTATTACAATAATATCTTTGATTTTTCTTTAATCCCACAGATGAGTGAGACTATTCTGTGTCTGTCTCTCTCCTGATTTATTTCACTCAGCATAAAGGTTTCCATGTTAAGTTATACAAAAGAAGCAAGTGTAAGGTGAACCCTTCTTTTGGTATAAAAGCTCAAGGGAATACAAGGACCTTTCCCACCCTGGAACGGTGGGGTATTGGAGATTAAAGAAAAGAGTCTGCCTGGAGACTAGAGACAGAGCTTAGCAGAGAAGGCACATGGCTTAGGCAGCACATGGCAGAGACTGCACAAGGCAGAGAAAGGATACGAAAAAAGCAAACTAGCTCCCAAGAAACTTGAACTCACTGGCTTGCTGTATTATTTCTCTGCCTCTACCCTGCCTTATCAGAACTGTCCACCTGAGGGGTTAGGAAATGGTACCCAGGGCAGCTTCACTCAACTTGTGTATATATTTTTATTTTTATTCTACAATCAAGGAGATGCTAAAAATGTTTATGGGATGCTTACTTTAGTTGAGGCAAATTTATAAATCTTTTTCACATATAGTATGGATTAATAGCAATAAAACGGATTATGAGATAACAGTTATATTGATCCTCTTTTAAGGATGGAGGAAACAGAAGCATGTCAAGGTACCTAAACTTGCCCAAAGTGACAGCTTTTTTAAATGATCCATATTGTTAGTCTCTAGCAGCATGGGGTTCGGCAGGCCTCCACCCTGCCAGAGGCCTTCTTAACCAGGCCTGGGGGGTGCAGGACTTGGGTGACCCTATCACCCCTCTACCACCTTGCTCCAGATCTCCAGGACTTCCCCGGGTTACATGCCTGGGTGAGCCAGCGAGGTGGGTCCCTTGGTGGAGCTTGAAGGTACACTAGGCTTTCCCCCATTCCCTACTCGGCTCCTTAGGGAGGGTCTGGGTGGGGGCCCTGAACTTCCAGCCTCCCAGCTTCTTGAAACAGTCACTGGTAATCTCTTGCCAGTCTATATTTTCAAAACCACCCCCACGCACACAAGATACATTAATAGTACTCACTATCATAGAACTATGTTTTTATGTATGGAGAATGTCCATTTTGTACTCTGCCCTTTCGCACACTCCTACAAAAGATCATTTTTCTCTTTAACTCTCTCGCCCCCTATCATCATTACTCCACATTTACCCTTTTTTAACTTACGTACTGTAGAGTCCTAAGTCACAGACCAAAGTGGTGCACTGGAATTAACACCTCCCCAACTATTCCAAAAGGCATAAAAAGGACACGTATGTCTTTTCAACATTTTATGTGTGTTTTCTTTGACGGCTCTAACTCTTGCTGAATATTTTCTTATACAGTGACAATTCCCCCCCCCTTTTTTATCTTTTCTTCTCTTGTGAACTATTCAATAGGGAATTTGGTGAAAGAGTCCCTCAGTTTAATACTTATGTTTGAACCAAGTCATGGGTATTGTTGGACGTGTTCTTACACCCCATATACTCTGACAACGCCACGTGGCTTTATTTCTTGTTTGCATAGGCACATTAAAATGGGAAAATACTATACATACAAATAAGTTCTTATCTACTAGAGATGGGAACACATAAACCTTGTAGTGCAATGGAACCTTACACCCTGAACATTGACATAAAGACCTGACACAGGCCTCAGAAGAATGGGCATTCTCCATTCATCCCTGATCTTGGGAAGACATCTACGAAACATCCAAGGTTGTCCATAACATCACCTGGAGGCAATCATCTACCAGAGAAGACCCTACCGCTGTTCTGACATTGACCTACTCAAAAAGAGACTTCCCTTAACACTGAGAAGACTTAACAACAACAATGGCCTGCTTACTAGACAGGACTTTCTGTATTGCCCCTTAATTGTGAGTTGAGACAGAGGATACTCCACACCAGCCTGACTTCAATGTAGGATGTACAGATTCCAAGATCTTCAATACAGAAACATGATGCCAACAATAGAGACTATGTGAAAAATAAAAGTGTATTGGCACTAAAGACAATGACCTGGATTGGACAAACTAGTTTGCCTGGAGCCTAGAGTTGGTCTTATGCCAGGAAACTTCAGGGGTAGGGTCTCCTTGTATTCAGACCAAGGCTTTTCCTTTCAATGTCCCCCATATTTTGGTGGACCTATGCAAACAATATTTGTCACTCTAACACTGTTTTTACTGTGCTCTTTTGACTCAGACCCTTAAAAAAAACCTCTTAAACTTTTGATGTTAACTTAAACTAATATGCATGTGCATGAAAATATAAAAAATACTATGTCTTCAATGTTTAAGTCAATCTCATGACTTTAGATTGCTTTGTGTACTGCTAAGAAATGTTATAATGTACTACAATCTGGGGACTTGTGGACAAAGTAATTGTACATGGGTTCTGTCTTATTTTTCTTAATGTTCTTTGACTGTAAGTTCAATATTTAGGTGTCAGCAATGGGATTTCTTCTGAGTACACAGTTTATGGGCGATTGTCCTTCCACTGTAACTTTACCTTGTCCTCTCTGCATCATTGTTCTCATAATTAAAAACAAAAAATTAATAAATAATTATAAAAAATGATCCATATTAACTATTTTAATACATAAACAAATTTCTTAAAATGTATTTCACATAGCTCATAAATTTACCTCCATGATAATGTCCTATAGGCCCACAACTACAAGGAATTCTTTGTATCAATGTTATTTTCAGGTAAATTTTTTTTAACTAAAGAGCTGACAACTTTATTTTCACATTTCATAATACAAATGAAAATTGCTTTTATTCCACTTACTGTTCAACTCCAAAATCCTCTCTCTGATGGAAAGGGGAAGCAAACCTCCCTTTAAACTGTTAGAAAAAACACCCAGAGTCAGCACCAGGATCTCTGGTGATGAAGAACAAGTGTTATAAAGCGAACAGAGCGCCCAGCTCCCGCTCTCCTTTTATCTGTCTGGTCGGGTCATTCCGGGCCGAGTGGGCACCATCATGGGACGGGCAGGGGGTCTCATCATCGGAGGCCCAGGCATCATTGGCATGTGGCCTCCCATCGGTGGCCGCATTCCGGGAGCAGGTCCCACCGGCATCATTCCAGGAGGAGGGGGGCCCATCATTGGCATCATAGGAGGGCCTCCCATATGGGGAGCTGGCATCATCCCAGGGCGAGGAGGACCTGGGAGATTTCAGGTAAATTTTTAATTTCCTTACTTTGGTATTCATACTTGGAATGGTTTCTAAACAATAAATCTTATGTTTTTTTTATTCCATTGTTAGTAACAATAATCCTAATCTTATTTTCAGAGCAACTTTCTTTCCTCCAATAGTCACAAAGTTAAGGATAGTTATATAGCAAAGCAAATAATTTATCTTAAAAAGAGCTTGAGATAATTATAGGCCTCAGCTATCACTGACATTAGTCCATTTATATTGTTAACCAATTGTTTGTTTTCATGCAAATGTATTTTTTCTTTCTCATAATTTGTCATATACTTGCTTTCAAGTACACACTACTGTTGAGAATAGGTCTCCCTTATGCTTCTAGGCAACTCAAGTTCTTGTTTTTCTTTGTAGCAGTGAGAGAGATTCAACAAAAACAGCTCTGTTTCAAGATCTTTTATAAACATTCTTTTATCTTTGGAGTATTCTCTAAACTCTACCCAAAGGCATAGTTTGGGTAGAGAAAAATATTTTTTAATTATCTTTAGTTTCTTTGGGGATTTTGATGAAAATGCCTTACACAATAGAAAAGTCATATAATTAGAAGAATTCATGAAAAGTTGTATTTGATTCAGAAGCTCTAGATAAGGATTATGGGTTTTATTGTGCATAGAGTGGTTTGATTTACCCAAAATATACATGATATTTTGTTATTGGATTATTTTCTTAGCAACAATATTCGATTATGAGATAGCCTCAGACTTTGATGATGACAGCTTCACAATAAGGGTAGGATGGTTTTCAGAGGATGGTCATGTAGCACCTCTTAATTTATGACACTAATTTTGTTTATTATATTTTCTCTATCCAAAGAAGTAAATACATCAAGGTGATAATGCATAGAGACTATCAGTAAAAATTGCTTTATTGATATGGCAGTTAGTTGTGATGATGATTCAGTGAGCACCTATAGAAAATTTTTCATTTCATTTTTTAATATATTTTTTATTTAAGCACCTTAATTACATACATGATTGTGTTTGGGTTTCAGTCATGTAAAGAACACCACCCATCACCAGTGCAACATTCCCATCACCA